>JAGPOY010001729.1:0-16438 GCA_018983105.1 Silene uniflora
TATAATTGTCCCTATTTCCATAAACGGATTATTCAAGTAATTGTCCCCTTTTGTTTTTTGGTAACTTTTACTCAGATTTTATTCATCCCTCTCTCCTCTCACCAAACCCCACACAACTCTTTTACTCCTATTTTTTTATTTTCTTTAATATTTTGGCCCCACAATTCCTTATTTAACTCATAATAATTCATCCCTCTCTCTTATCACCAACCCCACAAAACTCTTTTACTCTTATTCTAATAATTTCCTTAAGTACCGTGCCAAACTCAAAAGGGACAATTATAGTGAATAGGAGGGAGTATATATAGACAACAAATGTCCCAAAAAATTGCCGGATGACAAGCATTAATTACAAATAAACACAACTTTATAGATATATCCTATATTAATCCATATACTTATTAGGTCATAGAAAAGCCCCGTCCTGTAAATTGTTGAATATATTAAAAATTTAAACATACAACCCCAACTGAAAATATATAAGGTTTTTTACAAGTTCAGTATTAACTTTGAAGAACTTAAAATGCTGAAGTTAGTTGACACCAGTAATTTAATCACATAGTTAGTTCCTCAAGTGATTATTATGGAAATATATTCACCAAGAGTCATGTGTATGTGACAACTACCTAATATAATATCTCGTGATGACTCATTAAAACTACCAATTTCATATATTAATCTTAATCAGTACTCAGTTATGAATTTAATATAGATTCGTAGGTCAAAGTTAAGATACCCCCAATTTTATAAGGCCGTTAGGTAATCCTGCCTCAATCAATAAATTCGTGTCGAAATAGGTGCGATTAAACTATATTGTAAATTATATTATAAAACCGTTAAATAGTACGATTGCATTAAAACTCAGCATTTAATATTAACAAATGATAATTTTTTTAATTTTTATAATGTACTTATGGTTTTGGAAACAAAACCGAAATTTATAACTTTGCTAAACACATAGTTAATAAGCCTGTGACCAACTTCTTTCCAACCGATTGCTCTAACCGAACTAACTGAACTTTCACAAACTATAATACCAACCACACCCACAAATTCCAAGGCCATATAAAAGCCACATCACCAACTCATGCTTACATCATGAAGTTGCTGGCGTCACAACGTAACCCCCTCCATACTTCCTTGCTTTTCCTTTCTAAGTAACAAAAGCAAAGCCAAAACACAATTTCCTCATTGAACCTAACAGAAAGTCAGAAACTTAAACATTGAACCAGAAGTAGCAGCTTATCAACGGAACCGAGCAGCTCGTGACGGTAAACCTCCTGCCCTTTTCATTCTGAGTTCTCCCGTCTACTCATCTAATGATATGTACTTATGCTGAATGACGTTATTAAGCTTCAATAGTTTGTAGCTTTAATTAATAGTCTTTGATATGTGCCTCACAATTTTTTAAAAAAAAAATTCGTCTGTGGAATGTCTTAGTTTTCTTGAGCATACCAATCCCATAATCTAGCCGTCTCTTCAGAATTGAATTTAAAATTTATTAGTTTAAATTCTGTTATTAGTTAATTGTGAAAAGAACATTGCCGTTGCCTCCACCAATGCTGTGCATCGCTCGGTAGACCTTCTGTCTTTATCGAACTAACATAAGACCGACTAAGGAGCAACTGAACGAACGAAATTGCAGGATAAGTAACTGTCGAACCTAACAAACTGACTATTCAGATACTGCAATGTCGAAGGCCAGTATAAGGTACAAATGTCTGGTAAGCTAGATTAACGTTTCTGGTCATAGTTAGAACAGAGCATCGCTAATTTAACATCTAAACTAATTTTATTGGTATTATTGTGTTCAAGTTGAGGAATGCTTGTTCTGAATGAGTGATACTGGCGAGGTACATCCACTCTGACATGGAAAATATCATATGCGCTAAATAGGGACGATGCTACGTACACCCTCACGCATTTTGTTGCAACTCAATGTCATTCAGACATGAGGGCCACTTATTTATTTACAATTGCAGGTCTGATAGTCCAATGGCTCCTCGGAAGGTTTACCTTGATGAACTCACAACTTCAAGTCAGAATATCAAAGTTAGGGCCAAGGTCATTTCAAAAGATAGACCCCAGACAGCACATAATAAGGAAATGCGCTACCAAAGCATCCTACTATTGGATGAAAAGGCACGCTTTCTCGATTTCAGTATATTGGGTGTTACCATTACACTACAACAACAAACTGTCTACCATAAAACTGCCTATTTTGGACAGAAATTAGAAAACTATATAATTTATATGCATTTACTTGTTCATTTCCACAAATTGTTTGCAAACATATTGTACAACACTATTCTACATACCTGGCAATTTATATATGCGCAGTCATGAATGTTCCGCGCGTCATGTCCTGTTGACCCTACTGATCACTTCTTTGTAATTACGTAGGGGAACAAGATGCGGGCAGCGCTGTTCGGGAAACAGTTGCAGACATTCAGAGATGCCATTGTCTACAACGGGACATACGAAATCTCAAATCCAACAATCAAACCTATGGAAGAGAGGTATAAAAGAGATCCATCTGAACTAAATTACCAGATTGCTTTTAATCCTAAGACTCTCATTCAGCAAGTAGACACAGAAGAGAGCCCTGCACTTCCAGAGTATAGAGCTATTGGACAAATCCCAAAAAGCGGAGAGCCTTCTGAAAGATATGGTACGCCTCAGCTTTCGTAACAACTTTCCAACTATTTATTTTCTCCTACTTGATAACAGTCCATTAACTTATGCCCTGTTTGCATTGTCAAGATTTATTAGGGATTGTGATGTTTGTTGAAGCTAAGCCTCGGAAAGCAGACCTACCAGGAGGCCGACAATCAAGTGTCACTGAAATTGTCCTTATGGACCACAGGTATGAACTAATGGCATAAGAATTATAGCAACTGTCAGATACCATTTAATTTTTACCTGTTGTTCTATATGTGACTTTCAATAATCAACCAGCACACAACAGCCACTATCTGTCTCTGCATGGGGTGATTTGGCGGACAGTGCCTCCGAAGCATTAGCATCAAAGACTGCCAATTTCAAGATAGTGGGTTTCACTGCACTGAAAGCATCTCAGCACAAAGGTAAACCTACAACATTAAAATTATTAAATCCGCATCAGATATGCCACAACTGGTGCCTCACTATTTGGTCTTTTCATTTAGGATTCTCAATGTCAACAACTTTGTCGTCCGATATAGTTCAGCAACCAGGTGGTGAAAGGGCAGTGGCACTAGACAACTGGTAAAACCAATAATCGTTTTTCATTTACCTAGATTTTGGAGATCCAAAAAACAAAAATGTAATTACTCACTATTATAGTCTTCTACACTTCCATATTTTCCAAGACCTACATCTTCACAGAAACCAGATGGTAAATTTCACCTTTAGCTGTTTTTTGCAGTGCTTGTTAAAATAAGTGCATACCTTGTTCTGTCAAATTGTTAGCCATGATGTTAGTTGAAATGGACAAAAACAAAAACATCTTACCTAATGTAATTCCAAACAGGTGTAAGGCTAATACACAGAAACTCATCAGCCTGAAGAATCGCATTCTGCAATCAAGGAACGCAGGAGCTGAAAAAAATATCATTACAGTCGCTGCATTGGAGTCAAAAAGGGTAAGCTTTGTGCAGCCACATATCCTGACCCGTCCTTAAAACTGTTCTTCTAACCCTAGGCAACTAAAATATCAGCTGCGCACTGCCTTCCAACCAAGTTACTTTCCAAGTAAGAGTATGAGTGCTAATTGTGTTGAGCGGTGTTTTTAAACAGGCAATGAATACACTGCAAGATGATCGCTTCTGGCTTTGTGTCACAGTCCCAGCAGCCGAATTCTCAAAACTCCATGCACAGATGGGTTGTTCCAACTGTGGCAAGTACTCTGGGCACCCTCCACAGGAAATCTTCTCTTGCAGGTCTTGCTCCAAAGACAACTGTGCTTCTGTGCCAAGGTATCAGTTCCTACTGACAACTAAAATGCTGTTACAAAAGTCATTTAGACAGTCCCGTGGGGGCTTACCAATTTGAAATATGCGCAGAGCTATCTTCAGCTGCAGCGTTACTGACAGCACAGGCCACCTGTCTATCACAACATACGGAGATAACACTGAAAAGCTCTTCCATCTACCAGCTCAGGATATTTTCAGGATCAAGCACTCGGTGAGAATTATGCGCGCCTGTACATACTATTAATGAAACACTTGGCAAACTACCACTTATTAAATTTGGAAAAAAAAGATTAAGTTTAGGCTTTAGGAATGTGTGTCCGTATCTGTGTGCGTGAAAATTGTCAGATTTCTTGTATCATCTTACCTGACATTTTTTTTTAAAAATTGGAAATGTCAATGTTTACAGCATTTATGTGCAGACTAATCTTTGTTGTCAACAATAAAAAATTATTAAAGCTTTATTTGGGATGCATCTGCAGGAAGACCTCAGTGCCTTTGAAGCTGCGCGAAATCTGATGGCAAAGACATCCTACTTAATCGAAGTTGGCCCAAAGACAAGCCTATCATTAAGCAACGTTCTTGAATGGGCTCTTAAACAGATTACGGTAAAACCATCTGCTGATGCACCTGGAGTCGAAGCCAAAGAAGTGGAACCCACAGCAAATACAAGCGCCACTGAAAACCATATTATAGAAGCATCAGCTTCCACTAAAGTTGACGTGGATGATCCTGCAGACCTCAAAAGCACCTCTTCGGATGCTGCCTTAGACTCCACAGGTGCTGCAGTGACTCCACCTACCTAGACATCTTCCAACTGCGTATGAACATTTTGAAACCAAATGCTTTATTTTGTCAGGGGCGTCGGTCTATAGTTTTGCAGCACCATTTTGGTTTGAAGGACTGCATAATAAGTTAACCCTAGGTTTCCCATGTTTTGGCCTAAACACAGCAGGCGAGGGCATAAGACAATGTATTTCACATAATGCTGTGTGTAGAAGGCACAGAAGGTTACCATTCCCTCTGTAGATATAACGTATGGAAACCAAGCCCAACTGAAACAAAGCATTTAGGTTTGTAACGCGTTTCCTAACGAATCGTTGATCATCAATGTAAATTACATATTTCCCCTGTTTTCTATCGTAAGACTTGTTCTTCAAGCAACTCTAAGTATCCAACACTCCAGGGTGACTCCAAAATAAAACTCGAATACATGACATGCAAACACCCAACACTAAATTTGCCTGCGTATCATTACCATGGCTAATTGTCTGACACTAAAAAAAACATTTCAATAACCTACAAAATCCACGAACTAACTGCAGCTGAGTTATCCCCCACCCAAAGGACACCTTCTCAGCAGTGTTTCTCTGAAAATTTGCACCGTCAGAAGTGCCAACTGCGTCTAAACTAGGGTGCCACGAGACCCTACAGTTCTCAACAACTAAAACCAGCAACGGTTCGCTTCCAAAGAGACCTGACCAAATACATTTTGAAAGAAAGAACCAATTACAATAAGAAATCTACAACCCAAAAAACAACCAAAAAACTTTTTCAAACCATAGACCCAAAATCATTTCATGATTAAGCTAGAGGTAAGGGCAATGCAGTGGGCAAATGGGACTACTACTGTGCTTGAGTAACTTGCATCTGTCATCCTATTTATGACATCACCAACAACAACCCTACCTTAAGCCTACCACTCTCCCATATCCCTTACCCTTTTTCGTAGAGGAATTAATGGTACCAAATTAAGACGTTTAATTCCCTACCAGTTAATACTCCCAAATATATATAGATATATATCAACCTATAAATAAGTTCACCTAGATAATAACCTCGATGTATTATAAAATGTAAACACATGGGATGCTTAACAACCGCGGCCATTCACCCTGGACAACAGCGGAAGTGATTATCGATCATCACTCCAAAATCAACAACTACAAAGTGCAAATATATCACTGCCATTCCAAACACGGCTCGTGCCTAACAAAGCCTAAAACTGCATAGTCACGGCTATTTTAGAAACCGACAAACAAGACTAACCTTATTTCTACCTAATATCCACTTTATTATCACTATTGAGAAAACACCTTTAACCCATACAGCTATATTTACAATCCATGTCCCATACATGTCTTTTAATAGGTTTTGCAACCACAAGAAATCCCCCAATTCAACTGAATTTCACAGCTGGTCAAACAAACCCCAATTCATTGCTTATCAATATCATCCAAACGTGCAGGTAATCCGTCTCTCTTATACTGTGTTGTACTCACCACTAATATGCCTGTTCCCTCGAATCTATAACTATAAGTTGTTAATCACAATCGTAGAATATAAGCTCCTTCATTAACGTACAGCCGACATCCTGTGATTAAATTGTCTGTATTGTACACCATTGCTGAAAAATTACACCCTCCCTGTATCATTTCTCCCCAATAAATACAATAGTGCAAATTTTGCCTTTAAAAAGTTAGCAATATGCTAATTCATTTGATAAGTATACTATGTTATAAATGTGCATGCTACGATGTTTCCATAAAACTGTTAATGTTTGCATCAAGCATTCTCACTTAAATATGCCAGCTTGTTGAGTTCATAGCAGTGGTTCAGCTTGTTGCACTTATATTTAGGGGCTACGTCATAGAGCTTTTTTAAAAAAAAATGTGCAATAATAATATCTGCAATGGAACTGTTCTTACCACTGAATCTAAAAAACCATTCTTGCCAATCAGACAGCTCAAAACCTGCTCAATGAAACTCCTACCCATTGCTGAGCAATATTAGCGAAGCGTGCAGGTTATCCCTCTCTGTTAAAATGTATTGTCATCACCGATTATGTGGCAGTTCTCTCAAACAATCCGAAATATCGGATCCTCTATTACAAAATAGTGGACATTCTGTAACTATATGTTATGCCTTGCACAATACTACTGAACTATGACACCCTCCCTACATTATTTACCTCCACCAGATTCAATTGTTTAATTGTACGTTTAGAAAATGTACTGATTTAAAAGTTCATGTCATAGTTATACTGATTTTAAATTGCGTGTTACGATCTTTCCATTGCATCACTCATATTTGTAAGAATCCATTACAGCTAAATGAACCAATTTGTTACTTTTGTTAAAATTGTACAACGGCGTGTTGCTTCACCATGGCCTGCTGATTCTGTATTCTCTACGGAAACCTAATGACAAAACCAAGGTATAGACAAACAACGGTGAATAGCTTCCTTGTTATCATAACCACCTGTTGGAGATACATATTTATAAACAGGAACACAAGTACATAGTCATTCCAAAGGCAGCTTTAATTCAACAAACTTTTACAAAGTTTATCTACAAGCCATGAATGTAATCAAGAACTGAATAATTCAACAAAATTTAACAAGTGACTGCATTTACTGATTTGATGTCATTTTCGTTTCCACTGAAAATAAACAAGCAGAGCAACAAACTTCTTTTGTTTCCAATTCAATTGATAAACATCTGGTCCTTCTGTGCAGGAAATGGCTGCGCTGACGACCCAAATCAGCATTTTGTTCAGTGCACTGCTCTCAACGATCATTGAATGCCTTCAATTACCACCAGTAGAGTTCACCATTTTAGATGCAACAGTGCACAGAGTTTCAATAACTGTGAGGTCCATTTCTGGCTCAGTTGATGGTGTGTATATAGGAGGCCCATCCACTACAACTGAAATTGCCTTTGAGCAAGCATCACAGGTGGCCATTAGCAATCTGAAAGAGATGTATGACATTTACATCAGAGACGTCACAGCTTTCAAGAACCAGATTTCAGAACGGTGCACAAACCTATGGCGCCTGCAACGCCAGCAACTAGAGCGGGTTATTAAGGGCTTGCCAAAAATAGACGCCCCGGAGGAATTTGAATGTCCTGAAATAAGCCACCTGCATATGGTTACAATAGACTTCGTGCACCTTCTCACAACCATTGAAAAGAAAATACCTGCCCACTGTTCAGGTATGGAAGTTCTGGAACATAGTTCAGCAGCTTTTACAGCATGGCTATCAATTACCCATGATAACAACACCTACGAACACACTAACATCTGTAGCGACACCAGTTTGACATATCAATCAGCTGAGCAGGACCTGGCTGCAAAAGCTATTAGCTACCTGGCACCAATCTACAACATCGAGGTCATAGATGCAAACCATTACCAAGGAAAAATCGACATGAACGCTCTTATATGCAAGACTCTAGAAAAGAAATGCATGCTACTAAGGGCAACAAACCAAACATCTAACAGAAATGCACCAACTCAGATGTTTAATGGCTCTATTACTACACCTACAACACCCGCTAAACTACCAATGCGTGCTCAGCAGTTCAAAAGAACAACTGTTTCAAGGATAAAGACAGCGCAAAAACCAGAGGCTACTCAGACCAGGGAGCCAAGCATACCTGACTCAGCATAGGCGGTAAGCAACATTTATCACCGCATGCAATTCTATTTTGTAACATAACTAAGCTACTGATCAGACCTACAGTTACATGTAGGCCATGTTCTTCAGGTATTCACTGTTTTAGATAATGCGTACCTACTAATTAAGCAAACGCTAGATTTAACGCACGTAATTGTTCTCTTCAAATGGTGTTCAACAATTCTATATTAATTACGTACTTGTCGTAGCTAGCAAACAGTGGCAGCACCTTAATTACGTTAAACAAAACCAACCTATGACCATACAATGTATACACATTCATAACATAATTGAAGGCGCGAATGTTCAATAAAAAAACAAATCGAACAGGTTAGCTAGCTGCGAAAAAAAACAGCACCTCCTCAAACTACATTACAGAGCAATCTGAAAAAATTGTGGAACACCACTTCCAGGAATAAGCTGTAACCAAACCACAAGTACAACAATGCTAACTAAATAGCAACTAGGACATGTCCCAAAGAAATAATAATCCTATTGTTTATATCAACCTCATCAACAAGGGAGACATAATACTTAAATTATGGAAAACCACACAATTACTCTCATCAACCATAACTCTCACCATGCTTTGTTACTTACCAATATAATTGACCACCACCAAATTTAACAACTTTCATTCTTATATCTGATTTCAATTCTATAACCTCCTCTCTAAAACAATTAAATCCTAAATCTATCACACAAACCTTTCAAAACAGACAACCTCACTCGACTGCTTACAAATAATCCACTGTCTTCGATTAACTACAAGCAATTAAAACAATATCACAAATAAAAACATTTGTAATGGATGAAGCACAACAACGACATCAAAATCCGAGTTTTCAGGTATGGTTTATGCCAATGCAAATGAACTACCTTATAGTCCTGAGGCAGCTCTACCAACCAACATAGACAACATGGCATGCTGTTTTTCAACTACTGTTCAAAAATAATCATATTTTCTTAGCACAGGAATGACCAGTATTTGTATACAAACGACAAAGCAGTAGATTACTAACACTTAATTCAACATATTTAGAACGACTTAACAATTTCTAATGTGGAATATCATACTTACAGGTACTGCACCTTCCCCCAACAAAGGTGACTATACCATTTAAGCCGATTCTGTTCAAAGCTGCTCAGCGCTTGGATTTACATGAGCCAACATACCAAGTTCTGAATGCTGCGCATACAAGAGTGTCTGTGGAGTTACAATGCAAAATTACAGATGAGGAACTGATCTACACTGGAGAAAGTGCTGATCATATTGAAGATCCATGCGAGGTTGCAGCAAGAGCTGCTATACATGACATGATCAAGCGGTTTGGGGTGATTGTTGAGGACTACACCTTTAACCATATGATGTCTACAAGGCGCTGCGGCAGCCTATACAGGGTTCTACGCACTGAGCTAGAAGAGATGATTACTACACCGACTCAAGCAATTTTACTTGAAGAAATCCCTACTACACCCCCAGGATCCATTCATATCTCCCTCGACCACATGACAGTCCTTAGGAAAATCTACCAAACTGTCAGCATCCGCTCCACGCCACTACACACTTTAGAGCACTACCCTGGTAGCAACACCTCCTGGATAGCCATAAAAGGACCACACATATATAGCTTACCCCAGTTTCTTATTGGCCCGACATGCCCTACACAGGAGCTTGCTAAAGACTACCTAGCTAAGCAAGCTATCGAATACCTAATACAATCGTTCAATCTTCAGATAATTGATGCGAACTACGGATTGCCCGCTGCAAAAGAAGCTGAAACCATTTATGAACTCGAGCGTAGGAGCTATGTAGATATACATGAATTGTTGTTTGGGCGCCTGCAACAGCAAAGTAATTGTTCACAATTGGTGGAGCAAGATAGCATTTTCGTAGAAGGTGAGGTAACATACCCACCAGCGCATAGGCTTTACCAGAACCAATTACAGGAGCTAGACACAATTGTGATGCGCTCAGCAGCTGCAAACTCGGCAAGGTTTAAAGCAGCACTCACAACAAAATATTAATTTCCCAGATTATTCCCTAAATAGCATTAGAAAGTTAAGTTTTCAGGTTTTTCACTAAATAGCATTAAAAGCTACTTCAAAACATATATGTAAAACCTACAATATTAAGGGTCAACTGGTATGTAACTATTATGTTGTTTTGCTTCTAAATAGTTAAACGGTGCCCTCCGCTTTTTAATGCTGCTTTATTCTCTCTTGCTCTTTCCTAATCTCCTTGTCCCCTTTATTCTCCTTTTCACCTTTCCTGACCGCCTATCTCCTTCTCTTTCAAGCTGCTTCTTCATTCTCTCCTCAACGGTAAGTACTTTAGTTTTGCATAATAGAATCGATAAATCACTGAAAATTGTGTTCCCTTGCTTCGCCTTGTCTCCTTCCTATCTCATTCAATTTATGAACGCAATTTTCAGTCAGTTTTCGGGCTTCCATCATAACATTGATCGCGATTATTGTATTTCCAAATTATTTGGTTTTGTTGCATCGTATAATCTGGGCAACTGTAATATACTATATGAAATTAGTGAATCGCTTAATTAGGTTGCCTCTTTTTTATAAAAAATCATTATATTCACCAGCTCATCTGATTAATTGTACTTTTCGAGATGAAGGAATTTCTCTATTTGTATTTATTGCACCATATCATCTGATCAATTGAAATCCTATCGATAAATTGGTGAATCCCTTAATTAGGGTTCAGCGATGTTTTTCATTGCTGCTTCATTGGGTGCTAGAATCTAGATGTTCAAACCCCTAAGAGGGTCTGATTTTTGATGTTTTGATAGAAGCAGCAATGAAAAAAGTGTTATAGCGAATAGAGTGGTAGCTCTATACCCCTCTTCAACACCTCGACAAATGGTACAGCATGAATATTAGCTTCTTATGAATTCATGTCACTAGAGCCAAAAATATAGGGAACCTTCAAATGAATTCAACAGCTAATAGGGAAGGCTGGGCTATTCAGTTACCGCTGTAGTTTCCCAGTCTGCCTTGGCAAATGGACTATTAATTCTGAATCAGACACTTATTTGCCTTTTCTTACTGTTAGGTAAAGTTTCGGGGTTTTTAAGGGGGGTGTGCAGCGCTTTGTTGTGTGGCTGGGCTTGTGTAATTCATAAGGCGAGGACTCCTCATGGACTTCTGGTCTCATGGACTTTAGGCGTAAAAATCAATTGCTGGTCTTATATTCTTAATTACTCATGCATTTTGACATAAATGGGATTTAACTGCTGCAGAAAGGGTGCCACCGTATCTCGCTATAGCCGGGAGTGTCCGAGTCACTCTTAACCAATTTCAGGGTAAGGTTTCAATATAGAAGTTCAGTTCAGTGCCAAGTATAACTAAAATAGGGATAGGTAGCAACACAGCTCTCTATGTATGCTTAGTTATTAATCAGTGTTCTTCTGAAATCCAATAGCAACCTTTGGGGTTAACGTCTCAGTTTCTGTAAAACTGTTGTGCATATGCTGCACAAGTACCTGGTAGTTTACGGAAATGTGGTTCTGTGTATAGCGCCTGAAATTGCTGTGAAAGGTTGCCGTACGAAATAGTTTACAAGCCGCAGTTGTAGTATGGAATAACCTGACAAGGTGCTTGCGTTCATTTGACTGTAATGTCGGTCGTTCACCAAGTTCGTTCACGGTTGAACCTTCGCTAATATAACTCCGTTCTCTTTGCCAAACCTTTTGCTATGTACCAATGACGGAATTAACTGCATGCCCGACTTAGATAAATGAAAATGGCCTTGTCATTTAAGGCGGCATCACGCATCTTATTTGTTTAGAGCCCGCTTCTTTGTTAAAGGAACCTTGGATATACAATCCAAGAATCTCCTTTGTAAATACATAGGTTGGCCTTATGAAATAGCTCTAACCTTTAACTCTGGGTATTCCGCACTATATCATTATAAATCGAAACCTGGTCCACCTTTACGCATTGGGAGTTTTTTCGCCGCATGCCTACCATAACCTCTAATTAGGTACTGAAACGCAGCCTTATGTTGCTAACGTCTTTGCTTGGGTTATTTATGTGTTGTTAGGCTTACGTTTTGTTTTACGAGCAGTTGAAAAAAAGGCGCTTCAATTGTGTTTGTTGTGTCTTTGAGAACAGGACTTTGAGTGACCTGTAACAAACAATGTAGCATATATGTCCGCTGTTCATGTTCATTTGCCACGTGGAATTAGAACTTTGCATCCCCAAAAGTTGTAGTACCAGAAATTGTAATGAACATGGAAGATGAAAACGTGAAGTCGCCTTTGGCTTTTGTGATCACAGCACTTTGGTTACTGGATCCTCTTAATTTCTTAGATCAGATCACAGCTGCAGTGTTTGTACTACTTTCTAATTTGTTGGTTAACAACAAACGGTTAATTCGATGAGGTAGTAAGTTTAGCTGCGCAGAGTTCATAACAGGTGGGTGTTAGCTAAATTTACCGCTCTTAAGGTTAACCTACTCTATAAGTGTGGGCATGTTGGGCTGTGTTAAACAATCACTTTGTATTCCATGTGCTCTTCCTGTGTAATACAGAGGGAGCACATTATTGCTTTCCTTTCTTTTGTTTTATTCTAAACTTTCTGCCCTTACTTATTCATTGCTGTCCTCTACCTTTCATGTTACTTTTTCCTTTCTTCCCCTTTTTTCCCTTTATTATCTCTTAGTTGCCGATGTTTTTTACTTTGCTATCCTCTTTCTTCCTCTGTTGCTTCATTACCTTTCATTGCCGACTACTGATTTACTTTCCTTGTCAGTTATTGTAGACTCCTTGTGTTCATTGAGGTAAAAAGTTCGTTATGCCTCGAAGTGATGTTGAAGTGGTTCGTTATATACAAAGCAAAATAGATAAAATTGTTTCTCAATTTCCGTCGTTATTCCACCGTCTGATGGTGGTGATGAATAATGACATTATTTGGAACTTCTTGCGCCACGGTGATCCTGAACTGTCAGCGTTGGATCTGATGATGGGGACAGGTTACAACCGGAATTTTCCACATGTTCCTGACACGGATGTGACAAGAGGTATGTCTGTTATGATTCAGCTTAGGAACCTCTGTCTACTATTATTCTTTTCGAGCTTCACATATTGATGTTTAGTGATTATTATCCAGCAACTGTTCAGGTGAAGAACCAGGAATTAAGTCGTTTGGAGTTTGAAGTTATTGAGTTGTTCAAGAGGTGCGAGACAATCGTCCCTCACATGACATTATATCACTTATGCATGGCCACTGGCCAGATCTTCGTAGGCCCGCTTGAGAAGATTGATTTGTACGAGATCTACTATAGTTACATGGAGGAGGAGTTATGGAAACCTAAGGAATCTTCATCTGAAGGTTATTCCACTGACTAATGCAATTTGCTTATAGATTGAGTCTTTAAGTAATTGTACCACAAGCCGACTTGTAATAAATCTGGAGTGTCATTGTGTGTTCTTTGACTATTGTGTAATTGCTAGATGTATTTGTAGCTGATCAGGATGTTTTCTGCTGACGCACTGTAAATTCTAGATTCTCAATGTTAATCTTTTCTTCAGTAGTGCAATGATTTGGAGACGCTACATGAAGAGCGCAAGTTTGCTTTCTTTTGTGAGAGCGCACAACAGAAGAAGCCAAGAAACAGCTTAAACTACGTACTGTGTCGAAATTGCAGGACAGCGCTTATGTTAGTTGCAAACTTTAAGATAGTCTATAAAGAGTACTGCTTCATTTTGATATGCTTGACAATGATCACTAATAGGAGTCTAACCCACAATTAGCTTCAACAATAAACACTGAAAATTTAATCCAAATATTTTACCGGCAGACACCCGTATTTATAATGCTACAACGAATCACGCCATAAAAGATTGACGCTAACCGAGTCACGGGATTGGGGCACCGCGCCCGTTGGGCGCGGAGCAACGACTAGTATAAATAAGTGTTAACACTCACTAAGAAGACTACTTCATTCTCTCACGCACAAAGAATGACAATTCACCAAAACACCTTTGTACTCTCTATCCTAATACTCTTTTTCATTTCCTCCGCTATTCTTGATCAGCGATGCCATCCCGACGATAGGAAAGCTCTCCTCCAAATTAAACAAGGCTTTAACAATTCCCCCACTTTCGCCTCATGGATACCCGACACTGACTGTTGTGGATGGCAATTAGTTGATTGTGATAACAATGACCGTATTTACGGTATTTGGGTCAAAGGTCACAATGAGGTAGCCGGCTGCATCTCTGATGCAATCGGCGACCTACCTTACCTCCTAACTATCATCTTTTTCGAACTTCCTAAACTAATTGGTCCAATACCTCAAGCTATTATCAAACTTACAAGCCTCTCAGTCCTTTCAATTAGCCGCACTCATATAACCGGTCCAATCCCTGCTTTTTTAAGTAACATCACTAGTCTAAAGGGAATCGACCTATCATTCAACAAACTCACCGGTTCAATCCCGTCTTCTCTTGCAAACCTTCCTAATCTCGCTAGCCTCATTCTAGAGCATAATCTCTTAACCGGTCCAATTCCCGATAGCTTTGGCCGGTTTAAAAATAACCCTCAAATTTCCCTTCTTTTAGCCAACAACCAATTATCTGGTTCCATACCAAAATCAATCGGTGAGATAAAAAACTATTTTGAAGTAGACGTCTCTAGGAATAATTTAACTGGCGACCCCTCTGTATTTTTCGGGAAAAACAAGAACATAATAATAATTAATTTATCTAAGAACAAATTTACGTTCGATATGAGCAAAGTGGAGTTTCCCAAGAGCTTGTACAATCTTGATTTAAGTCATAACAAAATATATGGAAGTCTACCTATATCACTTACAAAAATACCTACTTTGCAACAATTCAACGTGAGTTATAATCAATTATGTGGCCAAATTCCTAAAGGAGGGGAGCTTAACAAGTTTGACGAGTCGAGTTACGTTCATAACAAATGCTTGTGCGGACCCCCTTTGGTACTATGTTAGATGTTTTTTTCTCTTTTTCCGATGAAGGGGTCTACAATCGCTATCATTGATGTGCACTGGATAACTCTCGGGTGGAAAATGTATGAGGTGATAAATAATGTGTGGATGTGGAAAATCGATTACCTCTAAATTGTGTACGTACTACAACAAGGTTCACAATATAATTAATCAATGTTACTTTTTCTTGATTATTGTTTATGGATGTTGTTGTTGACAATTTGACATCTGGTTAAGGTTAATTGTTATGAGTTACTCCCTTCTCAGATAGTTGTTCACCTCATTTCTCTAACGAGTAAGTCTCCTGAGAGACGGCTTCTCAATAAGTTTATTGAGAGACTAATGTACAAATTTAAGAAAAACTGGTACTAAACCTAGTAAAATAGGTATTAAACCTAATAAAATAGGTACACATTAGGAAAATGGGTACATTTATCATGTAAATAGGGACGAAATCACTATGTCACGATTAACAATAAAAGGGTCACGAAATACAAATAAAAGGATATGAAATACAAATAAAAGGGTAAGGAGGAATGGTCTCTCAATAACTTATTGAAAGACCGTCTCTCACAAGTTTTAGTGTTCTCTAATATACGTGATGAGTATTTTAATGAAATAGGCTGAACATACGTGTGTGGAGGGTGTATTGGTTATGAGTGTGTATATTAGACTATTTTAGTAGTTCTTTTTACCCACACTAAATAAAAATTAATTATAAATGAAATTTTAATTCATACATAGTGGTCATATGATAAAAAAAATCAAAAAAAAAATGAATTAAACGATATTTTTATGCAAAATTATAAGAGTATCTCCAATGGTTGGATAAAAGGACTTGCTTGCAATTTTAAGAAATTGCAAGCTAGTAGCTCAACCATTGGAGAAGTCCATGTAGATTA
This sequence comes from Silene uniflora, assembly GCA_018983105.1. NCBI lineage: Eukaryota > Viridiplantae > Streptophyta > Magnoliopsida > Caryophyllales > Caryophyllaceae > Silene > Silene uniflora. The sequence continues at coordinate 16,288 of JAGPOY010001729.1, forward strand.
GCTTTGCTCAAAATTTTTTGAGCTAGTAGCTCCATGAAGCTACTTGCTTAAATGGACCCACAAGAAAACATAGCCAATGAGAAAATAGTGGTTTAATTTATAAAGTTTTAATTTTATGTTTAGAAATTAAGAATTGAATAAATAAGTATAA
>JAGPOY010001730.1:0-16437 GCA_018983105.1 Silene uniflora
ATGGTAAGTAAATATTGATTGGTGATGTTTCCACGAGAAAGGTTTCTTATCCTCCATGATTGTACAATTTTTGTGACCATTAGTTCACTTTTGTGTTCATGACAGTACTGTTGAAATTTGACGGTCTACCTTTTTTTTGTAGCTTTTTTCGAAATATTCTTTGCAAGTTCACATGGGCCAGAACCTGTTCCATTGAATTAGTGAAATAATGTACTGAACTAAATTGCTCTTAAAACCCTCAAAGTTTCTTTTTTCACGAAGTAGCTAATGGCCATCTTTTTTCGGTTAGTGTAAATGGAATCATAATGTTAGGGAAATGCTGTGTATGTTTAACACCATACCTTGCTTGAAGCGTTATCCTCTTAGGTGGGTGATGATGATGTTTCATGGGACAATGTTGTTATTTGCTTAAATTTTAGAATTGCTTTGCAATATTATGTGCTATGTGTATATTTTGCTTTTGATGTTGTGTTGGTTAGCCTTAGTAACCAGGCTTAATTCATAAATGTATTCATATTTGATATCTATATGCATTAAATACTACTCCCTGACTCCCTCCGTCCCGGTCATTTGTTTACCTTTGGTTTTGGCACAATTATAAAGGAAATGGTAGGGACCACTTGTGGTTATTGTTATTGAAGGACAAGTGGATCATGATGGGTATGGATGATCAAATCATACATGAAAAACACATCAAATATAGAAAGGTAAACAAATGAAAGAGACACCCCAAAATGGAAAAGGTAAACAAATGATCGGAACGGAGACTGCACGTGATTTTGGAGCAGTTTGCACTCCTGAGTTCTTATTATTGTTTAAAAAGGTGAATGTTTATTAGGTCCCAGTTAAGTTTGATTTCAATGTTGTGGTACAAATAACATTTTCTGAGCTAACTAGCTAAATGTATTCACAACCTTATTGTATTAGACTATTTCTTAAGAGCAGTTGCAATTTGCGACAGGATGGAAGGAGGCCGTTTGAGCTTGTCTACCATGGTCAATTTGATGATTCTAGAATCTAGACCAAGCAACGATGGACCCATCACTGGGAGGTAAAACATCTAACCCTATAACTAAATGCCTTAAAGCCTGGAACTCTTGGCATCAGTTAATATGTTTCCACTTTCCATAATTTCCTTAGGGATTTGAGTATGGCAATCGACTCTGTCCTCAGTGGCCAACCTCCTTAGTGGCCAACCTGTGACATCAGTTCAGAAACCAAGGTCGTTATACAGCCTTCTCTCACATTTGCCTTTGTCAAAAACTTATTCTTTGAAAGCTGACAGCTTCTAATTTCTTTTGGCAGTGTCAGATGTAGCATCAAGTGGCACCCTGAAGCTAAACAATAATTTATACTCATCAGTGATCAGCAGTCAGCTGTATCTTCCTATCATACATTTTTCTATAACTATGATTTGGAAGTAATTTTTATACTTCATATATGGATGAATGTACATTGCCTGTGTGTAACAGCTGTTTTGATCAAACCTGTTAAATGTGCTGAAATAATAGGTTACTCTAATGCATTTGTGGCTTCATTTAGGCAAGTCAAATCCTGGTCATATTTTGTTGCAGAAAATAAATAGTTTAATGTCTGACATGCTAAGTTCTGCTGCTGTGATTTTATTGATATTGAAGAATAGACTGACTCTACATGAAATGATCAGATGTATACCAAAAAAAAAATATATATGAGTTCACCAAGATGTTACGAGGCTTAAGGGTATTCATTAGGGACCTTGCAAATTAAGTATGCATCTGAGCCTTTGAGGTAGGTAATAATATCCCCACTTTTTACCCCAACGAAGGAAAAGCAAATTTTTTTTTTGGTGAGTAGCATCCTTGTTACTCAATAAAAGAGAATTTTAAAGACTGGTAAAGGATGTGTTAAAACATTTTCAGATCATTTCAGAAAACTGTAGCTCAAATTAGAAGGTCAGCTCTGAATGAAATACTACCTATGGCTTTTAGATCATACTCCCTCTATTTTGTTGAGCTACCCCATTGGCCCGCTTTTTTGTGAGGAGAAAAGTGGGTCCATGGGACTAATTCAATAAAGTGGAGGGAGTTCTAGATTACCAGAAGGCAAGAAGTGGCACAAAAGTTAAGCTGGGAATGGGCACACTATAGTATTATGTTGTCATTGACTGAGTTCCATTATGGGCATTGTAGCCTCACAACCTCGCGAGTCTCTCTGCTTCATGGGCACAGTGTGTTCTGAACTGATTTTGACTTTTGAATGCCAATCGTTGTGAACTTGGGGGTGTCAGAACTCAGAAGACTTAGGGAAGAGCTTGTTTGTTAATGTTATGGTAGAATTGAGTTATGTTTTAATGCAAGCTGTTCTTTGAACCAGTCATTAATGGCCTTGTTGCAATATGGCGAGCATAATTACGGTCAAGGGAAGATTTCTTGTAGCTCCACGAATTATGATGGTGACAAGCAACTGTTTCTAATTTTTGCCGAGGTTTTAGTCAACCTCACATAAAAAGTGATGGTGCTTGAGAAGGATTAGCATGTGGCTCAATAAAACTCTTAGACGTATACTGTGCTTTTTGTAGGTTCTTCTGGAATTTACTCATTGCTTGTTATGAGGATTTTTGTCTGCTGTAAGCCTGTAACATGGCCAAGCTGGCAGTGAGTAACTAGTCATCTTTAGTGCTCGCAGTGTCCCTCTTGGCTTTCGAGGTCCCAGAAAAAGTTGTTTGAATTGATTTGCTTACCATAAGTATATCATAAGATCATTGCCTCTTATGAAACTCCCTCTTGTGGGAACATGTTCCATTTCTAGTGAGTCAAACACTCGCTATGCTTTGACTTTGGTTCATGATGAGATAAAACAAGATAGCTCACTAACTTGTCTGTACTTATTAGGTTATGAAATAGCAGGCTGTCGATGAAATTGTCTACGCAATTTTCTTTATTGGTCATTCCGAAACAGCCTCTCTGTTGTTTAGACTTTTAGCAGAGTGTTAAGGCTGCGTACAACCTACCCCCTTACCCCGCTTGGACAGAAGCTTTTTCGGCATCAGTATAATGTTGGAGCACAGGACTCAGGTACGTACTTGTTGCTATTGCTGAGAGCTGTCCCTAAACTTTATTGGAGAAGAATTCATGCCCTTGCATGAATCATATCATAACTGGAAGGCGCCACACTTGGTTCATGGGCAAGAATCTCATTGTGACTGCTACTTCTTCTCTAGCTATAGCTTATGTGATTGTTTTGTTCCAGTTCCATGTGATAGTTATTAATTACTGTATGGACCAGGTAACCTGAACCTTAATGACGAACTGATTGCTGTATACTTGTTTTTTTTTTTTTTTTTTTTTCTCTCTTTTTTTAATACGTAGAAGGGTGTTTTTTAACCATGAATGAGGTTTTCATGAATAGTTTCCACATTCGGGAAACATCTTTTTAAGATGACTCAAATATACTACGTTATTTCTAAGTCTTTTCAAGTTGATCAATCAATGAGTTTTTGGACTGTTTCATGAATGGTGTTATCAATCATAGTGACTCTCTTACAAAACAATTTGCAATCTGGATAAACTATCTATGATCCTTCAACTATCAATCTTTGTATGCTATCTCTATAGGTGGATCTAACTATTTAAGTTGGTTAGGCTGGGGGCAATAGCGAGCTTTGGTCAGACTTCAGAAGTTCAGAGTCGTATGATTGTAAAGTTGTTATCGGCTCCTTGTCAGGATCCTCGCTATTGTGGTGGCCTTGTGCAACTATACTTGCACAATGATTAGATATTTATAATCATGGTATTAAATACATTCCAGTCGTCACACACTGATTTAGGGCACTGTGCCATTTATGTGGCTGATTTGGTTAAGATAACTTCAAATGGTCGCCACATAGTGTCACTTCCCAGATTTACTATCATGGCATTCATTCTTCAATTGTGAATGGTTGTTACTTCTCTAAGTAAATTAGAGCTGGAGTTGGATTACGACTTCACCCATGTCTGCTAAGACAACAGAGTAACATTTCTAGACTTTTCAATTTTGAGTGGGAGTTTCTTGAAGGTTTTGATTTGTTTTATAGCTTTAATGCGGGTCTAGCATTACTGGAAGCAGATAGTTTGCCTCTTTCTTTGCCCAAGCAAGATTTTTAAAGAAAGATTATACTTCTAAATAATGCTTCTGATCTAAGCATCAGAAGATATGGGCAAGGGATCTTCTGCACTAGAAAATGATGAGTAGATGACATGTGACCTGATGGGTGAAATAGTATGATATCAGCTGGATGATACTGACTCAATGACAATGATTTAAGGTTTGTTAGCTAAATAACATTTTCATATTAGTATGGTAGTTTTAGAAACCTTCATGAATGTTACTCACATCTGCTTACAACCATCTGAAAGTGACTGGTTATATTTGATGCAGGTATTAAGTTTATCCTTTTGTATGAAACGCGATTTGCCATCTGGATAAAAGAATATTCCATCCCCTTACCCTGGAATGGCCCTCATAAGTGATCTCATTTGAGCCAATGGGATAATGACATAATGTGGTGAGTAGGAAGGCGATGCTTCTACCTCAAGTAAGCATCAAGCATGTTTATACATTTGATTTTGACTCGGTTGCAAATCTGACAAAATCACAATTTAGTGAATAAATTACCAACCAAAAGTATGTAGTAGATTTTCCTTTGTCAATGATTGAGTATATTATTTTTGTTGGACCCTGTGAATCTGTGATGTTCTTTGTAGCATATGGATTTAAATGAGTTGCAGGCATGGTTTGAAGCGTAGAAGTACCCATAGTTGAAGGGAAAAATCTATTTTGATGCGTGGGATTTGACTTAATTCCACATTGTTGGCCAGAGTTTTGGGTTACTTTCGTTTTGGTGACTTAAGATTTGTTGAAGTATAAGGTTTGAGTATTTCTCACTTTGGTGAAGTCAGATACTCCATAGTCTATGGTCAGTATAACATAACACTAAGTTTCTACATCACTGAAGTGAGATTGCTCAAATGCCATGTCATGGCACTACACAATGCTTAAAAATGGTACTGTACTAATTTAAATGAATTTTTTCCCCCCTAAAAAATAGATTTAATTAAATTTTGCTATGTTTTATATTCTGGGTTACTGAAGTGAGATTGCTCAAATGCCATGTCACCAATGTGAAAAGTTAAACAAATCTTAGGACAACAGAGTAGAATTAGTGGAGTAGACAATAAAATTAGCCTAAATCTCAGGGAATGGTGAAATATTTCCAAATTTAAGCATGCAGTAATAATTACTGGCCTTTAGATTGTACCAAACTGGAGAGGATATGCACCCCTCTTGAAGGTACAATTTGTAACTGCACTCACCCTATTTATAGTATGGAGTAATACGCAAAGGAAAAATAAAGAGAGAATAATGGCAGGATTTCGTTGATACTATTACCAGCACTCTATGATAGTACTACGGAATAACAATACAGAAAAATTACATCCTTATCTATGATACTATTACCAGCACTCTGCTATTCTGAACAGTGCTGTCTATTTACTCTTCCAAGATATATCGGATTTCGTTGATCATAATTCTATGCTGCAAAATTTTTGATAGTGTTACTCATACTTGGTTGGAAGAACTAAATGTATCCGAGTTCCGACACAAGGGTGTTTCCGGACTCCACTAGTTTATGAAAACTTCCAAGGTCAAGAGAGTGCTTCAAATTCTGTGTTATAGAAGCAACTCCAGTAATCGGTAGAGACAAGATCAGTTGAGACATCATACTGGTGTACTGGCAACAATGTTGGATTAAATTTCTGTGGCTGAGGTATTGGCTGCCATGTGAGGCTGGAGATATTTGAGTCATCTGACCAAAAAACATCTCCTATTATGTCATCAAAAGAGACTAAATCAGGGTTCATAAATCCCTGAACTGCCCCTTCTTCCTGAAGCTGGTCATGATCAGGAACGGAAAAGTCATCTGAAATTATTTGTGAATCAAACCCATTTTCCAATCCACAAGAACTGGATGTCAGAATGTCATGAGAACCTTCAGAAGATGTGGTTTTTGCTGCCCCATTAATCTCCTGTCCGAGATTGCCCTGATCATGGTTTTTCAGAGCAATCAGAGGACGAGTTTGGTGAACTACTGCTGTCTTTTGTAGACCTCGAAGTCGAACGACGTTTACGACAGCCACCACCAACAGGAAGAGTACTCTGGTGAGTTGTTGATGTTTTGAAGTGAGTTTGTTGTACTGTAGTACCGTCTTATGAAAGTTTTTCGATCTTGCAATTGGTATGGTCGTACACGTGATGAGTGATTTGCCATGAATTTTGGATATTGCGCGCTCCATAGTATGAATAGAGGATTTAGAGAGGTTGTAGTTGTGCAATTTTTTATATGTATATAGCATAACTTTGTTGAGAATATGGTGGATTATTGACAAATATGAATATTCAATCTATGGATCATATCGCTCTAGTTTCGCTAACTAATTGATACCAGTGTAACCTTTAGCAAAGCAATCCCCAAACTCTCTCCCAGTTCAGAGCCTTGTTGGCATCTTCGATTAAGCATTGACCCTCAATAATCAAATACTCCGTCGGTCCCAATCATTTGCTTACCCTTTACATTTTTTGTGAATGATATTTTAATCAAAGGTAACAAATGATTGGGACAATGACAGTAGTTCTTTACTCGGCAAACATATGACTGACACGGAGTGGAACCATGACAAACTTAGAAATATATATTCATAGGAATAAGATTGTAAGATGTAGTACTTTTGTTTACGGAGTATGTTATAGTGAATGATACATACAGGTGTGCTGTCTCCCACTAACAACGGCTGATGCAGGTAATATTTACCTGCAACCATTGCCCCTTTGTCATACATTTGAAGAAGAGTATTGTGAAGTTTACTGAGTTTTATATGAAGGTATGTAGATTACATGATTGTCGATTATCCATTTCCGTCTATTATTCCAAAAAGTCTCGCTGAAGACGGGTCGGATCTTGCAACGGGTAATTTGTGAGAGGAAATGGGTAGAGGGGACAAGGTGGGCACCCCCCATGTGCTCCCCCACTCACATTTGATGGGTATTTTGTGAGAGGAAATGGTATCCGTCTTCATTTGTGACGGATATGGTGTGTCTTCAATGAGATTTTGTGCTATTCTTCAGTGTTATGAGCTTGTGGCAATATTATTCTGCAGAAAGGACTGGCAGTTGTAGCGATATCTTGCAACTCTGTTGTTACTCATCCACAGGTTTACACTTCCGAAGATTCTGTATTTTAAGGTCCAATCTTTGCATAAGCAGATGACTAGATATAGCAATTGTCATCCCAGGATGGACCAGAATTCATGGCAGAAGACGCTAAAGTATATGGCTACCCATTTCCTTATTTGTAAGGTAGGTTGCTGAATTTACCTTTATATTTTCATGTAGGCAATAAGTGCTGTGTGTTTATTGTCTAGCTAGGCAGTAACATTCGTATAACAAAACTGTTCTTTAATCTTGAGTGCTCCCTCGTATAGTTAATAGAAATAAATACAATAACCTAAAAAAAATAGCATTTATTTTCAATGGTTAGATGGCCACGTCTATCTTTCACTAATAACAAATATTTGACATCTTCATAGCATTTATTTTCAATTGGTAATCAGAGCCTAGGTTAGTTATATGAGCGGTTTGATACGCAAAAAAATCTTTACTTTGTTTCAAATAGCATTCCTGAAGTCCTGATTTTGGCAACTTGGTTTCTGAAATTTTGTTTTCCTTTCTTTACTCACCAGTCACCACACAAAATACCCTTCCTTTTCTTAGAATAACATCAAAGTTCATAGCTACATTAACAAAGATCCTTCCGTTTTCTTTAAGCAATGAAGTCTTCAATATTTCTTGAGAGTTTTCATGAGGAAGGAAATATTTGCTTCAAACCCGAGCTTCCCCCTGTTTTTGACGATGATGTGAATGGGTTTTCTTCGCCTTCAAAGGGAGTCCAAGATGAAGTGCATTACAGCCTGCAAAGTTTGCGACTAATAGTCACATGAAGGTGCACTCTAAGCCTTCTTATGTCCTTAGTGGCAGAGGTAAGTCCTCCGTACTTCCTGCCTTTGATGATGAAGATAGTAGAGCTTTTGTTTCTTGGATATATGCAATTGGATGCTATTTTGAGGGCAAACGTTTTTCTGTTACAATGAAGTGTGAAACGATTGTGTCATGTTTAAGGGAAACTGCTTTGCTGTGGCATAATACCCATAATATTTCAAGGAAAATAGAAGGGAAAAGTAGGATAAGGTCTTGGATTAAACTCAACTTATACATGAGATTGAAATTTCTTCCTTGTTCTGTCTTGAATGATTTGTGGGCTGAACTTAAGAGCCTTAGACATAAATTTTTAAGTGTTCATGAATATGCTAAACTTTTTGAGGAATTGCACTCAGGGGCGATTCTAGGATTCAGTGGACGGGGGTGCGTAAATATTTTTAACAATGAAATATCGAGTTATATGAAAAAAAAAATATTGTTTAGTTGGATAAAGTATGATATATAACATTAAATAAAAATTGTTCAATACAAGAATAGAACCCATGACCTCTTAAGAAGGAAATAGTCATAATAACCACTACACCCACATAACTAATGTGCTCATTTACTAAAAAATATTGTAATTATTTTTCGGGATAGGGGATGCAGATGCACCCCCTGCACCCACGCCAAAAACGCCCCTGATATTTGCACTTTGCTTGTGATACAACAGTAGAGTCGAAACAAAAAGGAGTAAGGTTCTATCATGGGCTAAGTTCTGAAATTGCTGAAAAAATTGACTTAGAAATGAAGTATTCATATGAAGAATTGTATGAGTTGGCTTTGTGTATTGAGAAGAGCTTATCAAGGCATCTTAAGGTCTTAGCTAATAGAGACAGTTTAGAGGCTATTAAAAATGATGGAAATGATAAGGGTCTCAACCAAGTGTTGCTGTGTTAAGCGGCAATGCTGCTGGCACGAAGTCAAAATGCCTTGAACTAAGTGTGGGTGAATGTGGTAAGACAATCTGCTCGTATGATGTCATTGAGACGTCTTTTCAGAATAAGCCTGTGTTTGATCACACACTTGAAAAGATTGATGAACCTTCATGTATTAAGGCTGATGTTCTCACTCCCCAAATAGGGAATTGGCTAAATGCTCAAGAAACCTTTCCTATTGTTAAAGATGTCGGCCAATGTTATTATGCTGAAATGGAAAGCCATGAACTTATATGTGAGCCTGTTTGTGAAAGTGATGTTGTGGTAGGGGTGTTGAATGAGTGTGGGCAGCCCCCTGATCTTACTCGGCTACAAGGAGTTGCGTCAAGTATGGGAAATATTCTGATTTTTACTGGTGTATTAGATGAAATACAGCCTCAATTCCTTTTAAAACAGCAGTTAGTCACACGCCATGAAAGTAAGGAAAGAGAAATTGGTCATAAAAGGACAGTACATCCAACTGTCTTAACTAGCTTTGAGATTGAGTATGCAAAGATTCAACAAGCTCTTACAAGTCAAGGACATACCATTAAGCTTTTTGAGCCAGGAGGAGTGGGGAAGCATGGATGGTTGTGTCTCCAAACTGAACTATGTGCATTATTAGTTACTCCGTATTACATTATACACTAAGGGTTAGCACTTGCATAAGGCGAAGACATTTCTTTATGGTGTTTGGTCCTGGTGGAAAGAACAACTTATCTTTATGGAGTTGCACTTAAGTTGGGAAGAGTTAAATTTTCTCAATTACTTCATGGAAATGCATCAATTAAAATAGGATTTGTTTGTTTCAATAAAGAGCAAAGTGGCTGATTTTGAGTGTTTAAAACTTTAAATTTGAGGGCAAATTTCTTTTGAACCCGGAGGGTTTGCAACAAGAGCTAAGGCGTATGGTTGATGATCTTCATGCAAATATGAGCATTCTCTGAATAGCTTCAAGTAGATGCATCATAAGCTAATTAGGATTTATGTACTTTCAATAAGGAGTTGGTGTTGGTCATATTTTATGATCCAACAGAATTTGAGGGCAAATTCTTTCTAACCTGGGGTGGTTGAAACAAGATAAGGGGAGGTCATCACTTGTTTGTCAAGCTCCTATTCAATGACCAAGGCATCCAATTACTTCCAAGCAAGCTAATTAATCAAGTTCAGGAAAGCTGTACTGTTCTTGAAATCTCAGCTGAGTTGGGCCTGTCTTTCAAGCTTCATATCTGGAGTTTTAAATGGACAAAATTTATGTTATTTATATGGATAAAATCTTGAAGAGGTCTACTTTCCTATGGCTGTGGAATCAGCAAGATTCATTGAGTAGATTTTAAATAAGAAGGCTTCAAAGACTGTCACGCAGGAATGCAATCTTGTTTTCTGAAATGACCTGTCAGTGTTCAAAATTGAATAACTCAAGATTCACTCAACGTTTAAGGTTATTCTTTTCGGAGGTGAAAGCTAACCTCATTATGATATCAGCTGGATGATACTGACTCAATAGTAATGATTTCACATTGGTATGGTATATTTAGAAACCTTCATGAATGTTACTCATATGTGCTTACAAGTTACAACCATCTGAAAGTGACTAGTTTTATATTTGATGCAGGTATTAAGTTTATCCTTTGGTATGGAAGGCGACTTGCCATCTGGATATACGTATATTCCGTCCCCTTACCCTGGAATGCCCCTCGTAGGTGATATCCTTTGGGCCAATGGGATAATGTGGTGAGTAGGAAGGTGACGACTCCTATATCAAGTAAGCATGCTTATACATTTGCTTTTGATTTGGTTGCAAAACTGACAAAATCACAATTTAGTGGGGTTCTACTTTCTTCTCAATATTATGTGATCCATAATCGAAAAAAAAGTATGCGTAGATTACCAACCAAAAATATGTCGTAGATTTGCCTTTGTCAATGATGTGTGAAATTGTTGGGTATATTATTTTTTTTTGGACGCTGTGGATCTGTGATATTTTCCGTAGCATATGGATTTGAATGAGTTGCAGGTCCGGATATTTTAAGCGTAGAAGTACCATTAGTTGAAGGGAAAAATCTATTTTGATGCGTGAGATTTGACTAAATTCCACATTATTGTCCAGAGTTTTGGGTTAATTTTGTTTTGGTGACTTGAAATTTGAGAAAGCTTTTACTTTGATTGTACAAGGTTTGCGTATTTCTCACTTTGGTAAAGTCAGATACTCCATAGTCTGCAGTCTGTATGACATAGACACAAATTGTACATTGGCGAAGTCTGTATGAGCAACACACTGAGAAAATAACCTTAATATTTTTTTCGTATCAATTTAATCACCACAGACCACACCCTGCTTACAGATGTTGCTCAAATGCCATGTCACCTATGTGAAAAGTTATTCAAATCTCAGGATAACAAAGTAGAATTAATTTAGTAGACGATTTTGAGCATGCAGTAAAAATTACTGGCCATTAGATTGTATCGAACTTGAGAGGATCTGCACCCCTCTTGAAGGTATAATATGTAACTGCACTTACCCTATTTATAGTACGGAGTAATACGCAGAGGAAAAGTAAAGAGAGTAATGGGCAGGATTTTGAGTTTCGGGCAAGCTGTAATTTCAGCTTGTGCTTTTTATTGTCTTTCGTAGTGTAATGCGTTTTATATACCAATAACAGTAGTAACAAATGATTATTACAGAATAACAATACGTCAAAGAAATTGAACCATCCTTATCTGTGATACTATTACCGACACCCTGCTATTCTGAACAGTGCTGTACTGCTGTCTATTTACTCTTCAAGATATACCTGGTGTCATTGATCATAATTCTAAACTGCAAGATTTTTGATAGTGTTACTCATACTTGGTTGGAAGAACTAAATGTATCCGACACAAGGGTGTTTCCGGACTCTACTAGTTTATGAAAACTTCCAAGGTCAAGAGAGAGTGCTTCAAATTCCGAGTTACTGAAGCAACTCCAGTTACCGGTGGAGACGCGATCTGTTGTGACGTCGTACCGGTGTACTGGTAACAATGTTGGATTAAATTCGTCAGAGTGAGGTATTGGCTGCCATGTGAGGCTGGGGATATTAGAGTCATCTGACCAAAAAACATCTATTCTATAATGTCATTAAAAGAGGCTAAATCAAGGTTCATAAATCCCTGAACTGCCCCTTCTTCCTGAAGCTGGTGATGAACCGAAGCGAAAAAGTCATCTGCAAATATCTGTGAATCAAACCCATTTTCCAATCCACAAGAGATGGATGTCAGAGAATCATGAGAACCTTCAGAAGATCTGGTGTTTGCTGCCCCTTCAATCTCCTGTCTGAGAAAGATTGGCCTGATTGTGGTTCAGGAATTTAGCGAAAACTGCGGCCATGTCAATTTCAGGCCCTACTGATTTTTCAGAGCAATCGGAGGATGAGTTGGTGACGTGCTGACTTTTGTAGACCTCGAGCGATGTTGATGACAGCCACCACCAATAGGAATGCTTCGGAGGGATCCACCCTTGGTCCAATACCGCTTGCAACCTTTGCAGAAGAACCTTCATTGGGGACAGTTTGGGGCCGGATTGACATTAGCCCTCCATCTCCGGTCCATAACCTCATTGTATTAGACTATTTCTTAAGAGTACATGCAATTTGCGACAGGATGGAAGGAGGCCGTTTGAGCTTGTCTAGTTGTCTACCATGGTCAATTTGATGATTCTAGACCAAGCATTCAAGCAACAATGTGGCCATCAGTAGGAGGTAAAACATCTAACCCCATAACTAAATGACTTGAAGCCTGCAACTCTTGGCATCAGTTAGTAAGGCAATCGACTCTGTCCTCAGTGGCCAACCTGTGACATCAGTTCAAAAACCAAGGTCCTTATATAGCCTTTTCTCACATCTGCCTTTGTCAGGAACTTATTCTTATGTGGCCATCACTAGGAGGTAAAGTCATTGAGGGTAAGTAATACTCTGTTACTGGAGTTTGAGATCTGATACTGTCCTTGTAACTCAACATTTTACACCCTAACGAAAATATTTTTAGCATGTACAGAATGAAACAAATGTATGCAAGATCTACAAACATGCTCCTCAAACCTGGAGGCAAGTGTTCGACAGTGTTTTAAACTCGAACACCAACGTAGAATTTATAATCGTTTAGAGTGAGAATTCCATGTTTCATGCTAACTAAAAGTGTCGTGAAGTCGGCAGGAGTTTCATGTCAAATGTGACAGGCGAGAAGTGTTGAAGTTGCATCGTTTTAGGCACAACTCTTTTGTACTCCGTATGAGAATCCGGAGTTTCATATTCAACTTTGGAAGGAGAAAATTGTCGGACTTCGTTCACCAGTTCTTAATCCTGCCAACATAGGTCACCCTTCGTTCGCCCCTTGTGAGTTGTGACAAATGATTTTATCGAGCATGACTTTTTGAATTGATATAGACGTCCAGTAGTTGTGGTCTCTTGAATTTAGTTTTCTGGTATTTGATCCTCCCTACCTTAGGCCTTGGACTGATGGTCTCCCAATCTCAAATCTCAAATCTCAAAATTCAAAATGATCCATTTTCCCCCTAAGAAAATAAACATATTTTTAAATCTCGATACTCATACTTGTTCGAGACATTTAATTCAAAACTATGAAAATAAACATATACTCTATTTAAATCACGATATTCCTGAATATTCATAACCGCTAATTGAAAACTCACTACGAAGTCACTAGTCACTAGTGAGCTGATCCCAAAATAAGATATCCCAAATAAGATTAGACAGAGAAAACAGAAAAATGTGGTGATGAAACAACAATTGTGACCTCAACTTGTTTTTAACTAACAAAATGAATACCGTTGCATTATCACCAACTACATTATTGCCGCGCTTCTCCGCCGCGCCTTCGCTCACTTTCCCGCGCAATTCATCCGCTTTCAAATCGTCTTTGCTTCCGCCATTGTTAGGGTTTTTTTAATTCTCCCAAATTGAACTCCCGTGTTCCTCGAAAACCGCCGTCTCTTGTTGTCATAGCAGCTAGGACTGAATCCAAACGCGTTTCTCTGGGGTTTCGTGCTCCTGATTTTGAGGTACGCTACTCATCATCATCATCATCATCCAGCTCTATTAGTATGCTTCATTTCTGTTTCTTATCGGACTGTAAGATCGTTTTAGGCAAGTTTTTTTATCTTATAATTGGTATGCTCGTACACATAAAGAGTGACTTACCATGAATTTTGGATATTGCGCGCTCCATAGTACCGAATAGAGGAAGTAGAGGGGTTGTAATTGTGCAATTTATGATATGTATATAGCCCAACTTTGTTGACAATATGGTGGATTATTGACAAATATGAATATTCAATCTATGGATCATATCGCTCTAGTTTCCACTAATTCCGCTAAAAGGGGCAAGGAGTGTGAAAGTAACAGGAAACTCAGAAAATGTTATTGTGTATTTCAAGTCTACGTAGGGAGGTTGAAACCTGGAAACACTGGCGCAAAAGTAGGATTTGGTAACTAATTGATGCGGAGTATAACCTTAAGCAAAGCCATCCCAAAACTCTCTCCCAGCTTAGAGCCTCGTTGGCATGCTCCAATGGAAGAGTCAAGTTTGTTTTGTTTAAGCATTGGCCCTCAATAATCAAATACTCTGTCCGTCCCAATCATTTGTGTACCCTTTTTTATTTTTTTGCGAGTGATATTTTAATCAAAGGTAAACAAATGATTGGGAAAATGGCAGTAGTTCTTTACTCGGCATACATTTGACTGAAGCGGAGTAGAGACATGACGGAACTTAGAAATGTAGATCATAAGAATGTGATTATAAGATGTAGTATTTTTGTTTCCGGAGTATGTTAAGTGAACGAATTATACAGGTGTGCTGTCTCCCACTAACAATGGCTGATGCAGGTAATGTTTATCTGCAACCATGGCCCCTTTGTCATACATTTGAAGAAGAATATTGTGAAGCTTACTGAGTTTTATATGAAGGTAGATTATATGATTGTTCGGTTATCCGTTTCTGGCTATTATTCAGTGTGATGAGCTTGTGGCAATATTATTCTGCAGAAAGGACTTGCAGTTGTAGCAATATCTTCCAACTCTGTTGTCACTCATCCACAGGTTCACACTTCCAAAGATTCTGTAGTTTAAGGTCCAATCTTTGCCTAAACAGATGACTAGATATAGCAATTGTCATCCCAGGATGGACCAGAATTCATGGCAGAAGACGCTAAAGTATATGGCTACCCATTTCCTTATTTGTATGATGAGGTAGGCTGCGAATTTACTTTTATATTTTCATGTAGGCAACAAGTGTTTTGTGTTTGTTGTCTGGCTAAGCAGTAACATTTGTATAGCATAGTATTTGTTTGGTCTCTGTAGATGTTATTTGTCTAATCATCATGATGCTTTTTCCCTCTTCATCACTATTCAAGTACTATGCTATGCAACTATGTAAGACATGGAAAATAATGGTTTTCTTCTGGATCTTTCGAAAATTTTCAAATATCTTCTGTATTCTTCAAATTCTTTGTTTGTGGTTGTGCTTTATCATGCTTACTTTTATCGGATAAGGAGGATGGATTCTACGTAAAATTATAGCCTGTTAGTGAATTCAGATAAACTAAAAGCTGTAAGATTTGCGAAGTAGAAGATTTGATGCCACCTTCGGAAGCAACACCGCCCTTCTGATTCTGTTAATACTTAATAAGACCTGTGAGTAGAGATTACTCCTATCGACCAAGTAGGTTGAACCTGTAAATTATGATACACAATGCAAGCTTGAAGCTTGATTGATCAGCAACCTTAATAATCTTATATTAACTTCTTTCGAGATTAAAAAGTTTTCTTTTTCACGAAGTAGCTAATAGCCATCCTGTTTTTGGTTGGTGTAAATGGAATCATAATATTAGGGAAGGGCTGTCTATGTTTAACCCTATACCTTGCTTGAAGCGTGAGTGCGTGATCCTCTTTCGTGGAGGATGATAAATTTTATGGGACAATGTTGCTACTTGCTTGAATTTTAGGATTGCTTTGCAATGTTATGTGCTGTGTGTATATTTTGCTTCTGATGTGGGGTTTGTTAGCCTTAGTAACCAGGCTTAATTCATAAATGTACTCATCTTTGATTTCTTTATGCATTTAATACTGATTCTCTTGGTTATAGCTACTTGTCAACATATTATAACCATTGTTGCAATGAATCTTGGCGGTGCAGACCCAAGATGTTGCACGTGATTTTGGAGCAGTTTGCACTACTGAGTTCTTATTGTTTAAAAAGGTGAATGTTTATTAGGTCCCAGTTAAGTTTAATTTCAATGTTCTGGTACAAATAACATTTTCTGAGCTAACTAGCTAATGTATCTCATTGAAGTACACCTGTTGTCATAACCATATTGTCTTAGACTATTTCTTAAGAATAGATGCAATTTGTGACAGGATGGAAGGAGGCCGTTTGAGCTTGTCTACCATGGTCAATTTGATGATTCTAGACCAAG
>JAGPOY010001731.1:0-16428 GCA_018983105.1 Silene uniflora
TTGTAATGAATCACGAATCTATAAAATTCTTATTAACAGTTGAATTTCCCAAAATTGAATAGGAAGCATTGGGTGCTACTGGTGATCCTTGTGAAAACAAAAACAGTGTACTGGATTGACTCTTCCGAAGGCAAACCCTCTGACTTTATAGTAAAGATGATAACTGAGTAAGTTTACAACCTTCAATAATGTCATTTGTTATTGTATGGCTTGAGCCATATATATGCAAAATAATAATGGCATGTTTGTGTATATATGAATTAGGGTTTTTGAAGCAAAAAGAGGATTATGTCCACTTGAGAAATTTGAGAGCAGCAACGATCCCAATTTTATCACGCTAATGGTAAGTGTATTCTTAATAATTGAAATCATTTAATTTATGTTATTTATATAATAGTCTCCTAAAGCACGAGAGGTTAATTAGCCAATTCAGCTGATTTGTGTGTGATTTATATAATAGCCTCCCAAAGCACGAGACGACAAACAATGCGCCTACTACGTTTGTCAGTCCATGTGGGAGGTTATCAACGGAAAATATTCAACCATTCCGGCACGGGTTAGTGTGATTTAAAAACTATTTCAGACGTAAATTGAATTCAATTCCGTATACTCCCATGTATTCTGTCTATTTTGATTATGTATATTTTGAATTGTAATTTCCACTCAAAGTCAACAAAGCCCCAGACTATTCGCCAGAGGACATCACCCAGTTGAGAAATATGTGGGCCAGTTATGTTGTTTCAATAGCAGAGTCTCAATAGGTTGCTCATTCTTTATGTACGTGTATATATAGAGTCGTTGTGTATTGGCTTCTTTTGTGTTTTTTGAGGAAGTACTGGATTAGTGCTTTTCATCATCCACTGGTTTGTACTACTGTATAAATTCTGGGTTTAATTGATCATTGGGTGTAATATTTTGATGCAGGATTGAATTTTTGCAGTGCACATCTGCTGGAATTCTATTATTTCAGCAGCTGCTAGAAACGCTGCTGAAAAAATAGCATTTCAGCAGCTGCCAGGATTACTTTTTTTTAAAAAAAATTATTTAATAAAGATAACGGTTAAAAAAAAAATCTTTTTAAATAATATCTTACAACGGTTTTGTTTGGCTTAAGAACCATTGACATATTTAATCTACTATTCAAGCTGCCAAAATTAAATGATAACGAACAATAACCGTTGTCTTATTCTCCACAATTACAACGCTTATTTATGGAAGAACAATCGTTGTCAAGGTAAGAAATATGACAACGGTTGTTTTTGTAGTAAAGCCGTTGTTAATGTTACGAAATTGATTACGAAATGATCCGTTATTATGTATACTTTTTAATAACGGTTTTCCTACCGCGAAGCCGTAGTCATTGATAACTAGGACAACGTTTTGCGCAACGTTATTAATATGTAATAACGGTTTCTTAATAGTATACGCGTTGCCATTGATATATTTTACAACAGTTTTATAACCGTTATTGAGTTGTGATAACGGTATTATGGTGCGTTATTGTTTTAATATAACGGTTTTTAACCGTGGTATACATTTAACAACCGTCGTTACAATAACGGTTCCGTGTTTCTAATTAATTACGGTAAATGCGTTATTTGACCGTTATTGGTGGTGATATTTGGCGTAGTGAGAGTATAATAGTCTTGAGTTGTATTTTATTCATTTGTTTATGTTTTTGTAATCATTAAACCATATATTTATAATAAAATGTTCTTTGATCGAAGTTTTTGGAACACTACCTCGGGAAACCGAGATGTAATGCCTTAATTATCTTGGCCGGATAATTGGGGTGTTATAATTGTCGAATGCATCCTCTAAGAATAATCCCACTCGTTCTTCCATACTTTTGCCTATTTTCTCGATTACGATGAACAAATGCGGCTCGCAGAAACTCGTCCGAAGACCGGGCTCTGATACCAACTGACATGGTCCGGTACTTAGCCGGATCGTGGTGCGCACCCTTGCCCGACTCTAGGCAAGAATGCAAGCAACAAAGGTCTCGTACTAGTGAGGGATCGCCCACTAGCACGTTTCTCGGGACTCGGGGTGTGTGTCGGGAATCCTAGTCACGATTATCAAAGTCCGGCACACGAAAGCAATAAAAGTAAGCAATACGATTATTGAAAGCAAGAGACAATCAATATCAAGCTTAAAGATGAGAAGCGGTATTTTATTGACTAGCACCTCTCATAGAGGCAAATTTGATAGTTCCTGTTTGGTAGCAGGAAACATTGAAAGTACAGAATAGGTATATGAAATCTAAATGCCTAAAAACATAACGTAAACTAAAAATGAAGCTCCAAGATTCGACACCCAGGAAGTAGTCTTGGAGTATTAAATAAAACTACAAACAGAAATGAAAATACATAAGTGCATGAAAGAAATCTAAGGGCTCGAAGTGAAAGGACCGCGCGCAATTAAGCGGCTCCTTACATAGCCCGCACGTGAACATTTGTAGAGCTAGTGAAGTTGATTTGGCTTGTGAAATTATATTTGAATTGTTCGAGTGCCACATGGTAGAATCCGTAAATTTGTTGACGATTGTCAACCCAACTCAGCCGAGGATGTACGCCTGTTCTACTAAGTCAGTGACCTGTACAACCTGATTCCTCACAACTCAACCCAAATTGAGACCGACCAGAGATGACCACTAATTCGATTTTTTTTTCCGTTGTCTTTACTTTTTGTGCCAAAAATAAAGGTAAACAAATAGCGGGAACTTAGAAAATATGTTGCGAAACGGTTTTGATTCTCGTATATATTGTTTCGTAGTCTAGCATGGATAGTTTTCATATATTGTTTATCTTGTCAATATTGTGTCGGTGGGTGAAAAAGGGTTAATTGTATTTACGCTCATATATATACATCGTATTGTAAAAGGTTGACACACATCAATACAAAATCATTCATTCACAAAATACATGTTTTCAGATATCAGTTTCTTCAAAATAACGAAATATTCCGTAGAATAACATAATCCATTATTCATTTAATCGTCTGCATTTAGCGGCTGTTGTGCGTAAATTCTTTCCGACTAACCTATATATACGGAGTTAATTATAAACAATACACTTTTTTTTTGGCACCCATAAAGAAAGTTCTTATACAGACGACATTTTTCTTATTTGGTTAAATGTACTTATTTTAACAATACCGTAGACTAATACAACCAAGCAACTACATCGGATAAGAAAAGTGTGTTGATGGCGTACAGACAACTGGACACGGATATCAATTTCAACATCCAGTATTCTTGAAGGGACAAACACAGCTGGCCAAATGATCAAACAAATCTTTACTCATCTTAATCGACTGAGTTTCGGAGAAATACTTCCAACAAGAGAAAAATGTGTCTCGGAGATTCATCCCCTTGGCTGTGATACACATTGTCTGGAAACCAACGAGACCCTTGATCTATTAGGAAGGAGAAAAATGCACTTACGCCACAAGGACGTAGAAAGGAAAGACGTAAACCAGACCACGAAAGTCAGCCTCCAAATGAGAAAAGACTCCTACACTTTGGAAAACAATCCTTGCGGATAAGAGCCTCGTAGCTTAGAAAAGCGGGTAAAAAGATAGGTAGCAAAAGAGCAAGACACTTGATCAGTCGCCTAACCAAAACCATCTCTGAAGGCCAGAGAGAGATGGGAACAACACAACCCGAAAACAAAGAAGGACACCCCAAGGCAACAAATCATGAATAAGGGGACATGACACCCCAAATAACCATGAATGAGCCACTAAGATAAACCTATAGGAGGTTATTTTTTGAAATAATAATAAAAGCCACAATAAGCGATTAAACATAAGATAGATGTGGAGACCACCGCATCCAACTCAACCACAATCACAGCCAAACCCCAAACTCCACCCTACCAAGCACATGAAAAACAGAGAAAAACCCCATCAACCAAGACCACGCTCATACCGAAGAAGGTGACGGAGACAACAGAGATTTCGCGAAAGACGCAACATGTAACACCCCGATATACAAGAGTAACCTACCAAGGGCTACCCGAGCATATAAGGGCGTTACCATCTCGGTTTTCCGAGGTTGTACGCATCATAGAAACAAGAAAGAAACATAACTTAAATAAAGTTTAGCGTGTTACAAGATCTCCAAAAACAAAACCAACTCAAAAGGAAAAAGGTAGTACAACTGTCATAAAAACAACTACTGTCGACTAAGCTATGACAACTACTGGTGATGACTTTGACGTCCCAGCCCACAATCACATGCATCAACATCAAGCTCCATCACCTGCTCAGTGAACTACTCACCACCCCCGAATGGATCACCACAGTTTTTAAAACATTTAAACGGGAACAGTCGACTACTTATAAACGTAAGCTAGCAACAACAGTACAATCACAATAAATACAATAGAGAAAGCAAAGTACACAATCCATCATCACTCCCCAATTCCCTTCCTCACACAAGAACTGACTAACTAGTAGTCCTGCCGGATTCCTGCCACAACAGGTAATCCATCGCCGCCAGTGGGGACCGCAGCCTTACCATCAAAATCACCGCTCATTCTACGAGCGAACCCAAGGTCTTGATGTGCACATCCCTCTTGGTCGAGAAACCCAAGAGGCGACAATGGGGCGTGAGACCGGCCACCTTTGGCAGTGACTCACTCAGCCGGAACCATACTACTATCACAATACATCTCAACCGATAATCAACAATATTCAATCAATCATCTTTATTTTGTTAAACCAGTTGACATTACTTTACCACGTAGGAAACACTGAAAATGACCAAACTCGAACTCAGCATTTCATAGGTGCTGGTGCTCAACTACTTACGAGATAATTCTCACATTGTGCATCTTTATTTTATTAAGCTAATTCTAGAACTAATCTCCAATGTCTCTGCTTCTTATCCGGCAACTCCATTCAAGAGAATTCTTTAGGCATAAGTTTATATGAGCAGTTTCATCCGTCACCATTAACACTATTATAAATTTTATGTTTGAATCTAATTAGTTAGTTGTAAATGGACATGAGCCTCGTAGGTTAGTTCTTAGTTATTATAACCATGGTATGTATGTATTGTGTTTGGCTGAGTATCCCATTAAGCTTATACTTTACATTGACTAATCTTGGATCGTGACGGTAATTTATTTTGATACAATCTTACTTTGGTGATTGTTTATATAATTTGAACTCTTTTTTCTACGCCTACAAATAATTTATGTTTACCTTTGCTGATATTTCAGGTGCTTTAAAATTTGAGAGATGTTATCAAATTGTAATGGTGATCAAATAAACAAATAGCTAGCTAGGTTTCGTAAACATGCATGGTATAAACAAATAGCTTGCAAAGTTTTAGCAATAATTGAGTACTCTTGCATTTTTATATGTCCAGGACTCTTTCAAGTGGTTAATTGACGGAGGCAAAATCAGCAACACCGCGAAATCTCATGTCATTGGACGGTGGAGGTTCTAAGTGGTTTAGTGCCCGACTGGAGCGGTAGGTGTTTATACTCACCTCTTTGCTTATGGAATTGATGAATTGTGTCTAATTATTTGTTAGGCATAGTTTTTTTGGCATTGGCGAATATGGTAAATGATAATCCTATAGTCCTTTAGATGAAGAAACAGCTAGGCAAAACACGAAGTACTATAGAGATTTACAGGTTAATTTATCGTAATCTCATAGGAATGATGTTTTTTTTAAAGGTAAATGCTATGTTCTCTCCTTTTAAGTCTTATGCTCCTTGACATTCATTTGATGTAACTTTCAATATGGATCATTACAGACACTCTGTTTTATTAACACAGAGGTAAGCTTACAGTGCCATTTTGGCGATCTTTTGAAGCAATAAGGAAATGTGTTTGATTGTTTAGGAATATTAGTCTCTTCAACTCTAGGGTTTCATCAAATTATTTTTTCACATATACCCAGACAAATCATTGGTGCAGAAAGTAGGGCTCTTTTGCATCGGCGTGGTGACTTTAGCACTATCATTGGTAGAGAAAGTTGGTTTCTTTTGCATCAGCGTGATGACTTTAACACTCTGAACATTCAGATGCTCTTCAAGCTGCTGATCTGATGTCTTGGGAATGAGACTGTGCCAATCTGACCCGAGAGTTTTGATTCCTAAACATTATTCTGAAGTCCAATCCATCCTGAGCATTTCTTTCACTTACTTTTTTCAAGTTCGAATGCTTAATGATTTTAAATTTCATGTTAGGTGCTTAGAAATGAAGGACGGTGTCAATGAGCAGAGTGGGCAGTGAGAAGAGAAACCGTCAGCATACTGTTGCAGTCGAGAAGAAATACTCCAATAGGTAGAAGGTATTGTTTTATTAATTCATCTTTTGACTTTTGTTTTATTCACTACATTTTTACTCACCTTTGTCACCTGGTCTAATCTATAGCTGGGTGAGAAACATTGGTGGTCGTATCAAAGAGTTGGACGATGACCCTAGCCTGTCTAATCATGCTACAAAGAGCCTTGGGCTATTTGCCAATATAGTGATGCCGCACCTTGGCTTTGGGCTTCTAACCTTATCATTAGGCTCTAGGTTCTTACCATGTGGCTGAAACGATAACCAAGTTGTGACCTCGTAAATATATATATGTTAGCGCAAATCAAACTTCAAATGTTCAAATAACCACAAGAAGCCGTGTTATTGTTGAGATTATATCGTGTGTGTATATATAGTGGGCAGGTAGACTAAGAGATCAATTCGGACCAGACAACACAGGGTTAGAGCATTTAGCATTTTTGAATTTGGCGCAAAATGTAGTTTGTTTGATATGATCCTCTATTAGTAAGCTTATGTTTTATCCATTTATCTATAGTGAGAAAGTTAAGCAAAGTTAGTTGACATGGCTTAGTATTATTTGAGTTGTCGGATATTTATAATCACTTGGTCATTTTAATGAGGGTTCATTTTGCGATACGTCACTGTAAATTGTGTCTTGACAAACTGCATCTACCCGCTTGTGATAATTATATGAACTATATTGTTATGTTATTGTTGTATCTAGGCTCAATTGGCGAAGCTTTCCAAAAACCTCATGGCAAACACTGATACCATTAGGAATACAGGGCAAGTATGTTTTCTGTTATATGATTCTGAAGTAGTAGATGAAGTTGCTTTACAGGGACTCTGATAAAATTTTAATTCTCAACTGTGAAATTTTGTAGGTGTTAAAACAGTAGTCGCTCGTAATTTCATTGCTGAATGCTTACATAGAGCACGGATTCAACAGGTATTGTGTCTCCAAATCTAACTTCTCTTTCAGAAACTTATCAGAGATTCTGTGAGGTTATTGGCTAATGAGACCATTATATTGTCCCATCATTTAGTGGTTTAAATGTTTGCGCTTTACAGCATTCCTTATTTAAAGACTGTAACTCAGGTGCTAGAAAACATGGAAAGCTCCAAGCTCAAGTCTCCGTCTCAATCTGATCTCTCTCAAAAGAGGTAATCATTCTATCTTTGAACTCTCTCCAGATAGGAATTATTCCCTCACAGGTCACATGCCATATACGGACTACGGAGTATATAGCGTAGCCATTTGACTTTGGATCCCATATATATAGCATAGCCATTTGACTTTGGTCAAACAACGTCAAACTTTTTAAAGTATATCTTTCAACGATATACAATTTTTGCTACTTTTAGAAGACGATAATATGAAAAATCAAACATGACAAATCTTACCTTATACCCCTACAACTGCATATATATATTGAGAGATAATTGTTAGAGTTGACTTTCCTGACCATTAATGTTAAGTGGATAGTAAAATGTAGGGCTGAGCAAAACCATATACCCGATACGGTTTTCAAAACCGTATCGGGTATATGGTTTTGAAAATCGCAAAAATCACTATACGGATCCGATACGGTTTAACCGTATATACGGTTTTCGGGTACCCGGAAAAACCGTGTATACGGAATCCGTATATACGGATACGGTTTGCTGACAAGTACCCAATCGCCTATATGTAGATTTTGTTGAAATAAGGCTGGGTCTAGTTCGAAAGGTGGTGGCTTAGGTTAGTGGCAGAACATAATGGTTTTTGGTGGTTGTTGGAGAGGGTATAAGGGAATGGGTGACACCATGGTGGAGGTTGGAGAAGATGGCGGAGTTAAAGGAAGGACTAATTTTTGTTGATTCAGATATGTTAGTAATAAAAGTCATAAAAAACATTCCCATAGTGGAAAATTTAAAAGACAGACTTGGCAGTTTTTATTTTTTTTATACAAAAATTTCAAACCGTGTCGGGAATCGTATATACGGTTTCGTTTTTGCCCGACACGGATACGGTACGGTTTTATAAAAACCGTATCGTATATACGGATTTTCATATCGTATATACAGAAATCCGTATACCGTATCGTATCTGTATTATAAAACCGTATCGTATATTTTTATTCACCCCTAGTAAAATGTATTGGAGTGAGTTTGATAGGAGTAGAAAGATAGATCGGAAAATAAAGGTCTCTGCCTAGCGTATATACTTGCTTTAAATGTCTCGATGTTAACTTTGATGACATAAAAGTGAGGTTATCAACCACCATGCTTTTAAACTTTGCATTTAAAAGTTTACGGCTATATGTTAAAAAATGTACTCGTGAATTTTCTAGGCTATGATAGTCTAATATCTTGTGATACGACTGTCTCACCTGTGTTGCTTAAAGAGTTCTTGTTTTTACTTTCCGAAGTTTTTAATATTTTGTTTAACCTTTACCTATCTAATAGGCATGGATCTTTGATTTATGGAAATATATGAAAGGTTGTGTTTTTTTTTTGTACTTAGTACTTGATACATAGTTTAAGTAATTAAATGGAATTACCGTAGAAGCCAACAAATGCACTGGTATCTCGAGCTTAATAAAACAAACACAGACCATCATCTTGAAACATTCTCATCTTTGTACGGGTGATTTTTTTTATCAAATATTTCCCATGGTCTTTAGAATGCTAGCTTAGGCTGTGATGCGAAGAAATTTCTGTTGGATAATATATTTTTTGCGACATTGGGTGTGATTAGTGAATGCTTGACCGATGGTAGTTTTGGGGCTAGGAAATTGTACGTATGGCTTTTCTCGAGTATAATGGCGTTATTATTTCTATTATCTTCGAATGTTCTCATGGTGTCAAATGTGAATGAGCTTGGAAGTTTGCAAGTGCAGTATATAATGAGACGAAATTTTATTTTTGATGGTGTTTGTGTAGTAGCTGATATTGCGTATATCAGGGTTTGTATGCTTTTCCTAGCTTAACAAGAGATGTGAACGATGATCATGACATTCACTTTCGATCTGGTTTCAATTTGAACAGTTGTCATTTTTCAGGCTGACTGGCAAGTAATGTAGGGAAGACAAAAGATAATGTATTTGTTCTAACAAAGTCCTGAAAACACACGGATTTTCCAAGAGAATATGTCAACAATATTCTTTTTTATTGTAAATTTATATTGTACATAGTACCAATTGAATTCACACATGGTATTTAGTAATAACTGAAAAAAGTTTCTACAAAGAGGCATGGACAAAGTGATTTAAGCATCGGATTTTACTGAGATGTGAAGGATAGAAAGTGGTAGGAAGATGAAAATTGAAGTTGAAGTGTGAACTTGAGGATTTGAAGTAACCCCCCTTAAAACTAAAAGATTACCACTTCTTCCTGTTTTCCCGCCTAACCACTCACCTCCTCAAAATGGGCCTATCTTTTAATTCTTCATGCCGTCTAATAAATTAGCCCAACTATCATTGACAGACCAACTAAAATATATCGCAACACCTAAATTAAATATGGCCCAATAATTCTGTTAATTGAATACAATACAACTAATACCAAAATACTGCCAAAAAAATCAACTTAAAATCGTACCAAAAATTAATACAATTAATTATAAAATCTTGTCAAAAACTGAATACAACTTTATGGTAATAACTCCTTCTAAAATCGTCATATATTTGCCATTCTCGGCAAATCCTTCTAAAATTATTGCTGCCATATTCGGCAGATACTCGGCATCTTCCCTATTTTCCTTATGGTTAAAAAAATCCTCTCAATTGATCTTTTGGTTATTATTGACAAAAACCCTGCAAAAAAATAAATAAACAATGAACCGAATAATGCGGTATCAAATCAATAACTCCTAAAGAAACCATTAAATCAAATGAAATCAACTGTCAAAAACTCAATACAATTTTACGGTAAAAAATCCTTCTAAATTTGATCCTCATGCTCCTCTTTTGATTCATCAATTAATTGATGCATGCAGTATAAATTTATTGATTTTTCCTATATTTCTGGTGATACATCATGATTGGCGAATATCTTTTCAATTGATTTGGCGAATCATCATTACAAGATGATTTAAAGAGAAGGATCGAGTGAGAATGACTCGGATTATGGGCGATTAAAGAGGATCTAGAGGTTGAAGATGAAGACTTGATTTTTGGGGAAAAAGCTAGGTTTTCGATTTGTGTTTCAACTGCTTCTATTCATTTTTGTTAGGAGTTAAGATATCTGGCATTTGTTGATATTGTAATGTTGGGGTTTAGTCTTCCTCGGTTTTGTCCCGTAACTTTGGGCCGTTTCTAATTAACAGCCCACTGACAGCCACATATTGTTTGGGCTTTTAATCACGAAAATCTAAAGTTTTGTGGCCCGTGTTTATTCACCGCCACGTTAATCGGTTATTGTTACGGTCCCATCTCTTATTTAAACATCTTTATTTTATTAATTCCTTTTAACATTCTATCAATAATTTTACAATTAATTACGTATTAAATTTTTTATATTTTGCTATAATGTCACACTGGATAACCAAAAGTCTAACTCTACATATGAAAGAAAATGCAAAACTTTATCCGACGAAACAACTAAGATTTTTCCCACTTTTATTTAACTTCCCTATCTCTAATATAACAACCTTCTGCTATATATAGCACACGATTTAAAGACAAACAACTATTAAGACACATTATCTACACAGTCAACTAATAATAATTACCACTAAAACAACCCGTGCTATAGCACGGGATCTATACTAGTTAATATGGGTTAGCATGTGATCAACAACTATGGTCTAGGCTCAACATAACAAATTATCTTTCGGTTAAAATTAGTAATTAATATGGGTTAGCATGTTTAAAACACTTGAATGATGATGATGGTGATGATGATGATGATGATGATGATGATGATGATGATGATGATGATGATGATGTACTAAAATAGAATTTTTGATCATAATGTGTAAATGATCACATGCATTATTTCTCTAAGTTAAGTGATTAACTTATGTTTATATTAATATCTACTATTACTTTGATTTTCTATCTGTATATATAACCATGCATTGAACTAGATAGTGTCACTCATGCAAATAACTTGAACAAACAAAAAAAAAAAAGCAAAACCAAACACTAGAAACCTTGCTTATCTTAATTACTATGTTATATGTGGTGGATCCAAGCGGAGTTAATGACACATATAAAACAATACAAGAAGGTATCAACCAAGCTCAAAACTATCCTTCCATTCAACATGTAGTTATCTACATAAAATCTGGCACGTACCAAGAAAATGTCATAGTTGATCGAGAGCACATAACTATTATCGGCCAAGGAATGGTAACGGGAAATCGGAGTGTGAAGACAAATTTCAGCACCTACGATTCTGCCACTCTTAGTGAGTTTATCATTTTCGTTTTGGTCATCTTTTGTTAAGTATTCAAATTTAACGTTAATACTTGACTTAAACTAAATCAATCACACGTTCT
Source organism: Silene uniflora (assembly GCA_018983105.1). Taxonomy (NCBI): domain Eukaryota; kingdom Viridiplantae; phylum Streptophyta; class Magnoliopsida; order Caryophyllales; family Caryophyllaceae; genus Silene; species Silene uniflora. The sequence goes on from JAGPOY010001731.1 coordinate 11,771, forward strand.
AACTAGACAATTACTTCACATTTTTACTTAGCTAAGCCTTATTTTTTGTTTTAACCTCACACTATTAACCAAGTTATATAATATCTTTGTTTTTACAAACAACTAATTTTGGTTCCCCTGCAATGCACGGGATATTAGTTTTATGCTATTTTTTTTATGGCAATTGTAGATAAGACGTCGATCATCTTTGTGTAAAATCTTCAAAAGGATTTATTAACTCATTTATCTTCTCAATCTTTTGATTCTTTAAAATCATATTTTGATAGTAGCATAATTAGGAAGTTTAATAAAAGTTAGTCTCAATATATAATATATACTATCAATTTACCAATATATTACCAATATATCAATTTACCAATATATTAGCCTAATGTAAATCCATTACAATATCATTATGGGCTATAAGACATATCTTTGAAGTTTTTGCATGTATGGATAGTAGGTCATAATGTACTTTAGCGATTATCCATGTTAATAGAATTTTTTTAGTACAACATGTTAATAGGGTAACGGGTAATATTATACAACAAAATATTGCACAATTAAATTAATATGATGTTGTGACAATAAAATATTAAAAGTTTTTTTTTTCGCGAGATAGCTTATTATACAATAAAATCTTAAAATTAAAAATTAGAATATACTTTGATGTTTAATTTTAATTTAAGTAGTTTAGTTTAATTTATTGCATAACAGGGGCATATTTAATACAAATCAAAAATTTAAAATGCCAAACTTTATTATTTATTTTGCTATTATTAATTTACATGTAATGTTTACAAATTTCTTAATTTCTTATAAACCTTATTAAATTAGAATGATATGATTTTTATTTGTCCTTTATCTCATTCTAATTATAAACGTAAAAATTTAAAATTTAGTATGTATTTTAATTTTTTATTGTTGTTTAATTTATTTTAAAATTAAATCGGTTAAAGTTTAATGTTTATTATGTTATTATTTGAATTTAATTTTATTTATTTTAAAATTAAATAGGTTAAAGTTTAATGTTTATTATGTTATTATTTGCATTTAATGTTAACAATTTTATTTTTCTTTTCAAAATAAAAGATGATGATGTGGCTTGATACATTACTTTTAAATAGTGGAATGGTGGAATGTGAGGCATTAAATTGTCTTTTTATTATATTTATAGATTTAAAGTGGTATTCACTAACCAATGCGGAGCATATACAAAGACAATAATCTTATGTTTACTTCAAATCAAATGTACAAGGATATACAATTTTTGTAGGCATTAACACATGTATATTGTACAAGCATTAATCAAGTATAATACTTTGTCAATCAAATCAAATCAAAGGTAATATATATTTGTATTGTAGGACTTATATGTTGACACTTATTTGTATTGTAGGATTTATGGAATGGGGTATTTTAATAAAATTTATGTAGCATAAAAAAAAAACACACCAAAATATAATTAATTACATGAATAATCCATGATACAAGGGCTTCAAGACAAGAAAATGCGATCTACTTCATCATCTGTTTGAACTAGATGAAAAACATCTTTCTCTACAAATGTGACTAAGCAATCATTCAATACTTGATTCCCCATGTTATTTCTTAATTTGTTATTCAAAGTGTCATTGCGGAAAAAGCTCGTTCCATGTTTGCGGTTGACAAGGAGTATCAATATTAACCTTATTAGAAGATATACTCTGTTTTTGTCACAAGGAAAAAAATCAAATTTATTATATTCTTGTTGTGAAACTTATTGTGGATGTCCATAAGTTACACCCATTATGAATATACATAATTGTAGAGTACTAATGCTCATAAATGTAGGTTGCATCTAGACTTGTCCATTCACATTCCTATTGTTTAACTCTCATGTATACCTCTTATGCTAATAAGAAAGATACACACTTCACTACTGTAACACCCCGACATACAAGAGTGCCTTACCAAGGACCACCCAAGCATATAAGGGCGTTACCATCTCGGTTGCCCGAGGTAGTGAACACCAAACATACGATAAATGGAATAATTTAATTAACTTTAACAAGGTTACAAGGTCTTAAAATAAAACCAACCAAAAGATAAAAGATACAACTGTATCAAACAACTACGGTCAGCTAGCTAAGACGACTACTCGTGGTGACATCTCCCATCCAAGCCCGCAAGAAAACATCAACAAAGCTCCAAACCTGCCCAGTCAACTGCTCACCATCCCCGAATGGATCACCGCAGGTCAAAGACAACAACAACCGGGGTCAGTCAACTGAGTATAACAGCAAAGATAATCAATCACAAGCGGAAGCAAAAGTACTTATAGCCAAACCATCACTCAACTCCAAACACCTTTTCATTTCCAAGTATCCGACTACACATCAAGCTGTGTAGCCCTGCCAGATTACCGCCGCAACGATAATCCACACCGCCAGTGGGGGACCGCAGCATTGCCCACCAAATCCCCGCTCAATGAGCGAACCCAAGTCCTTAATGTGCACATCCCTCCTGGTTGAGAATCCCAGCGAGGCGACAATGGGGCGTGAACCACCTCTCAAGTGATCCACTCAGCCGGAATCGTATCTCAATCACAACCACAATCACAATCACAATCACAATCTCAACAGCATACAACATCGTCACAACAACAATACGAGAACATAAACAACAATCATCATCAATATGGTCTTAGAGACCGTCTCTACAATTATACACAGGCAACTGAGTAGGGGAAATCCTAACTCATTAGCAACACTCCGCTCACAAGCAATCAATTACGATCCTTCACATATCCATCACCTATATCACATAATCACAATAAACATAAATCTCAAAACCCCCTTATCAATCTAATTAGGGTTCATAGGCGATATAAGAGAATTATAACATGAATAGATCGCTTACCAACAAGATCTAGACCGCAAACTTATGTAGATCTAACCCTAGCCTTTGATGCAATTAATGTAGAAGAGAGGAGGCAGTGTACATAGTCTTTCTTTTTTCAAAAAAGGTTTTAACAGTGATAGAAAGTGATTAAACCCAACTTCCTCTCTTTTATATCAATTACTCAAAAACCGTAAAAGAAAACCCGTCAGACCGCTCGGCTCGGTCGATCTAGAGCTGGCTCGACCGAGCTAAGCCCAGCTCGGCCGAGTTAACTATGACTCGGTCGAGCTACAACTCGACAGACCCTTCTGATATATGTCAGAACACTTACCCAGACCTGTTAGCAGCTCAGCTCGGCCGAGCTACTGACAGTCAAAAAACCGTAGTATTACAGTCTTCCCTCCTTAAAAACGAACTTCGTCCCCGAAGTTCACACCCATACCTATCAAGCAAGTACGCACCACTCAACTCTCATCTTGCATCCTCGACACCTACTCACTCATGAATGCTAACAACACAAGTGTCGCCAACTCTGTTGTAATACTACGGAGTTCTGAGCATAAGTAGCTCGGCCGAGCTAGGAGTAGCTCGACCGAGCAGGTCACCTTTAGGACTTCAGTTGGGAATTGTCACGTTTCAGAAGCTCCTGGAACATAGTTAGTCGGCCGAGTCGCTTTGACTCGACCGAGCTCAGAGTAGCTCGGTCGAGCCAAGTGTAGCTCGACCGAGCCGACGGTCTGACGACTTAGAATTTCCGGTTTTATTCAATAAGTATAAAAGGTAGAGATCTTATTTTAAATCACTTTATTCTAATTCTAAAACCCTATTTCACAAATCAAGAGTACGTACTGCATCTCTCTCTTTCATACTTGCATTGAAGATCGGATCTAGACCTAGATCATAAAGGTAAGCATTATATCGATTAAATAATTAACATATAGTGTCTATAAACCCTAATCTACGATTAGGGCAATATTAGGGTTTATTTTAATTGTGATTAATTGATAATAGGTGATGGATTTCGCATAAAAGGAATTCTACAATTGATTGTTTGATGTGCTTGATTTATATTGGAGATTGCGTATGAGGTAGGTTATCATACTCGGTTTTTCTGTGGTTTGCGTAAGACTTTCTTGTAATGTGCATATGTGATTGGATGTTGATATTATCGATTGAGTTGTTGATTATGAGCGATGAGTGGTCACCGTAAGAAGGTGATTGATGTCAGTCGTTTATACACCAAAAATAAATCCTAAAGACTACTAACTAGAAGCTAGTGGTAAATAGGGTCGATTCCACAGAGAGGCAGACTATTTCTATTTATGTGATTTTCTGTCGGTCACAATAATTGGGGGTTTGAATTTGTTTATCTAAACTAAAGATTAAAAGAGAAAGAAAATTAAACTAATGAAATATAAATCAGAGGAGAAGGGAGCATGCGAAGGAATTCGGTCCACCGTGTATCAACATTCTAGGGTTTATTAGGTCGGTCAGTTCGTTGGTAGGAAGGACTGGGTTGTCACCTTTCGGTCCTTAAACCCGACTATATCTTTCGTTCTTAAGTCGTCCTAAGGTCAATCTTACTTAACTTTCATCCTCATAAGATTTTACTTATTACAATCAAACAAGCCTTACCCTTCCAATCTTTCGATCTAGGTCGGGGGTTAACTACGCGTACGGTCTCCTGCGTGCACTCATTCAACCGAAACAACAATTGAAGTATTTAATTATAATTCCTACCTAAAACTGCCCTAACATGTTATACCCTAGCATGCATCAACACGGTTTCCCTCATC
>JAGPOY010001732.1:0-16427 GCA_018983105.1 Silene uniflora
ATATTTGATTAAATCCTTCGAATCTAGTCCTTAGTTCTTGCTTTCTTTGATTTAATAGTAGTGTTTTAGTGTCATAATCCAATCACCCTTTTGTTTGACTAAACTTTGAATCCTAAAAAGCTAAGTGTAGGCACACCATCCTTTGGGTTCGACCTTGACTTCCGCTTTACTAGCTTAAGTTGAGTATTACAAATATTGTTTGGTGACGGGAATTAGAACGACGGATTTCCGCCTCATCAGCACACACATCATATTTCAGCCGGGCCATGATCTGATCCACATCTCTGCATACACCCTCAAACACCCTTTCATTTCGCTCTTGCCAAATGTAATAAATGGTAGCAGCAATGGCACAACATGCCATCTTCTTCCTCCACCCCTTCCCTCTATTAAGAGCAATCTTATAGAGCTCATGCTTCAAACTTAGTCCACCTCTATTAGTACCCTGCCAAGTCAGAACTTTTCCGCAACAGAGTCCTAGAGAAGGAGCAATTAAAAATAGATGAGTGGAAGTTTCAGCAGCACTGCAACATAGCACACACCTGTTCACTAACATGATGCCCCTCCTGCAAATATTGTGCACAGTGGCAAGAGCATGATGAGCAGCCAGTGTAGCCACAAACGCGTGCTTAGGGGTAACAATACTATCAAGCAAAGGCCTCATCCATCTAAGTTTAGGAGATGTACCATGAAAAATGGTGTAGATATCTTTCAGTGGTGTCTTCCTCTTCTCAAACCAGACCTGAAATTAGGCTTGAGCCCCTTCTCTAGAGCCAACCTTAGCCACAAACTCATCTCGTATACTAAGGAGTAAGGATCTTCTCCCAGAGAGGAGTATTATTAATATTATTATTATTATTATTATTATTTCAAATATTCCTTATATATGTATGTAGGACAACTCATTAATTATTCACGAATTTTCATTTTTCAGACGGTCATTTTCGTCTGAAGTCTTGAGACGAAAATGGCCGTCTAAGGGGTGACCTACCCATATTGATCATTCCGATGAGTTATGTACTACCACATTACACTCTTTATTCCAATCCATGGATAGTTTGTGTTGCCTGAAGAGCAAAGTTTTTAAGAATTTTGCAACTCATGACAACTGAGTTTGTGTAATTAGTAAGAGTGGAGCAGAAGGCCTAAAATGACAAGGAATAATCTGACACACCACACACACACTGAGATGAGATCAATGTCAGGAAGTATGAAAAACGCACCACACACCTAAATTGACATTCAACTTCAGATGGTTTAATGCAATGCAGTTAATAATCTGACATAAAATGCACTAATTGAAGCAATTAAGCCAAAATTAACAAACAAAATCTATAAAATATTATTAAAAGGCTACCCTAAATTGACCAATTAAAGCCACTTAGTCAATGCTACATGGGATCAAAAAAAGCTATGCAGACTTTGGAAGCTAACGTCACCAATATAAGTGTATAACCCAATTGCCACACACACATTCATACCCAATTACCCCGTCTCTCATCATCAATCTTCAAACCGACAACGATAATCCATCCCCCTTCTTTCCGCTCGTTTCGTCAACCGACGGTCGACACGAACCATCGGCCTACCCAACCTTCACACCATGGTTTACCCATACTATCCCCTTCATTCATTCTCCCACTCCATCATATGGCTGCCGGAATTACCCACTTCGTCTGGCTACTTGCCGCGGCCCATTCCCAATTGTACTCGGCCCGTGTTCTACTTGGCTCATGTTCACCATTCGACCTCTGTGTCAGTCCCTTTTGTGCGGCGATTGTGGCGACTACGGTTTCTCGCCGCATCTTAGCTATTGCTTTAAATGTTTGCAACTTTTCAATGCCCAATTTTTACGGTTACTAAATCAATACATTGATAACATTTAAGTGTCATTTGTTGGCCTCCCCAACTTGGTTAACTCATACTATAGGATTTAATTTCGTTTTTATTGCATTCCCCCACTTAACGTTCTTTTTGCATGCTGCTTAAATTACACAGGCATTAGCCGCAAGGGCCTGAATTATCGTAAAATAAGTAAATCACTGGTTATTTTATGATGGTCTCACCGATAGAGCTACAACAGATGATTAAAATGAATACGGAAATTCAAAAACGGGTTAGTTCTCATATTAAACCCCAAAGGGGACAGCAAGTTTAATAGTGGAGAATCTTCAGAGAGAAATTCTCTAAAATCCTCAGAAAAATGAGATCTAGAAAAATTTCTTGATCTCCTCCCCGCCTTTCTTCTCCCTCTTTAGTCCCTTTCTTCATAACCATCTTTTTCCATCTTCATGGTTGTCAAGAGTGCTAGTCTTTTTTAAGTCTATTTAATTGAGAAATTTTCAGTTTTCATTCTTGATTTTCTTCTTCTTAAAGAATCGACTTTGATTTACTCTCCATTTTAGCCTAGGAGAGTATTATCACATAGTCTTATATCTTAGTTAAAGAAGAATTAAATCAAGAATTTAAGAAATTTAAGAGCAATATTTCAATTGATTTTCTAGCACCTTTCTCACCCGAAAGGGTATTATAGATTGATTTCGATTGAGTATTGTAATATTTGTAACAAAATGAATCGATAATAATTCATCCAGCAGATACCCTCTTTACTATTACAATAATTTTTTATCAAGAAATGTTCACATTTCATCCCATCTGAAGTAAGAATTAGTGACATTTACATAGCCTACTATGTTGGTTTGTATGTAAATTGTAAAACTCGGCAAGAACAAAGAAGCATGCACATTGCAAATTCTTAGTAAAAATGTGAACAAATAGCAGTTGTAGTAAGAACTAAGAAAAAAGCACGGAAAAGAGAAGTAAAACCGGCTTAGAATTCCGAATGTCTGTTCCGGTCCACATGTTCATAACAAACGGGTTACCGGTTCTATTCCAATTTCCAATTTGTAAAAACCCTATTTTTGAAAACCAATTAATCGAACCAGATTTGAAAATGGGTCAGGTTACTCGGTTTTAAAGGTTGTCATATTTTTGCGCCATTGGTGAAACCTCATTGATTCAATAGTCTTCGACCTGAATCGCCTCTAAGTCAATGCAAAACATTAATTACTCTAAATGACCGATATACCAGGAACCTTATCGTTACTTAGTAAACCAAGTTTTCTTTGGTTAGTAAACCAGGAACAGCATTAAAAAGAAGAACTGAAGAAGCGTAGCCGTTACACAGGAGAAAGGTAACCGAAAGAAGCCAGTAGGCAACTAGCTAGTGTAGCCGTAGCGCAAAGAGAACAGTAACCGAGATTAAAGCAACCAAATGGCAATGTATCTACTACAAAGACGAAAACAATAATAATCATGTAAAACCCATTTAGCGAAACATCATTCCATCTAATAAAAACGTAGTAATTACTATATGCCTCTTACCAATTACCATCACTTCATCTAGTAAACAATCAAGTACTCAATCAATCTAAGAAACCTTGAGACAAATGAAAATAGAAAATTAAACAGGACTAAACACAGACAAATATTTCAGAGAAAGAGAAAATCAGAAGTAATAGAGACACTTTGTTTCTTGAAATGTCGCGGACGATTTACCAGCCAAAGGAACATTGAGATCGCAGTCAACCGTAGCCATCCAAGTCCCAAATTTGAAGAAACCAAACTCCAATCCCGCCCCAATATGAAGCTTCACCTCAATTTCATAAACCCCTTGTTTACTCTGTTTATCAAATTCCGACTTGTCATAACTCGCCAAAACCACTACGTTTTGTCCGTTGAATACCAACCCCGGTTCAGACGAAGGAGACCATTTTGCATTCTTATGCTTATAGTTATGCAAGATGGTCACTGCATTAATAGTCTTCAACCTCTTCCCTTCGTAGATAGCATCGACCAGAATGTCATCGTAGTAAATGCTAGTACGAGGGTCGGGGTTGAATGACCTGAGGCTCAGGGCGAGGTTGAAGTTGATGTTGTTGGTGAAATTGAATGTCGAAAGGGTGGCGTTGGTGGCATAGAATTGGACTTTATGTGTACGTACTTTGTGCCTTATGACTGGTATGATTACTCCACCAACAATGAGAAATGCTATTAGGATTGAAAAGAAAATATCGATGAGCAGCCAGCAACAACGGGGAAGACGTGGGGAAATTGACGGGCCAGAGATTGCGCTATTTTGGTTTGGATACGACATTGTAACGTTTTGTGTGTGTGCGCGCTCGAGCGCGCGTGTGTTATTTTTTAATTAGTTTATTCTGAAGTTCGATACAATTAAGAGGCGAGGTGAGGTATATATATCACTAATAAGACTAGCCGTGGAGGGATGAAATTTGCAAGGACAGAATGCAAAGGAGGTCGTTCAAGGAAACATCAAACATGGTAGTATAGTCAAAAGTGGGTGTACTTTAAGTGCGCATATACGTTTTCTAAGGTACGTTTGGATTCGTAATAGGCCCATTAAAAGTTTGGGCGGTTCGGGTCTCAGATCGTGTCAAAATACGAGTCGGGTTAAACGATGAAATGGGTTACAAGTAGCACTATAGTTGAATTTTTTGGGTAATTAGTGTTAATTACCCAATTAATTGGTTAATTAGTGCTTAATTACAAATAATTTGGGACATAGTGTCCACGTGGACCAAATCGGTAAATCGCTAAGAACCTTAGCGAAGTAAAGAGTTATAAAAAAAAAAAAAAAAATGAAAACCACCAAATCGCTAAGAACCTTAGCGATTTGGCTGGTTCATACATCACCACCATGGGAGCACAACAAACACTAACGCCCTTCGGTTTCCACCACCATACACCACCACGGCCGCCTCTGATCACCACACAGCACTCCTTCATCCACCACGACTCCACTAGGACCAAACCCTAGCCAAGTCCAAGCCTCAACCGCCATTCAAACTCGCGTTCTTAAACACGACTTCCGACACCGCCATTCAAACAACGTGTCTTAAACGAGCAACCATCGCCACCACAACCACCGTTACCAACAATGGCCACCACCGTTGACACCAATGTACTACGGTGATTCCAAAGGTGGACACTATGTCCCAAATTGGCTGGTTCATACATCACCACCATGGGAGCACAACAAACACTAACGCCCTTCGGAACTGGCTACCACTCTGTGTACTGTACTTTTGAAAACATCATTGCTTATAAGCTGCACATACAAAGCCGTAATTAGCATCGTCTTTAATCTTTATTAGCCAAAACATTCCGTTTGCTCGTTAGACTTAACAAAACGACTTAAATTAAAGAATATAAGGGTGTAAATTTGAGGGTAGTACCTGGAGCAAGTCACCGATGACTACTAAAATAGCATCATCGTCAAAAGTCACATCTATCCACTGATCTTCATGGTGAGCCTGAAGTCCGTTAACGTGGTTTTGGACAAGAAAAGTGAGGAAAAAAGGATCGGAATGCTTGGATGTGCTCATGGTCAAGGAAGGCTCAGGACAAGGCGGAGAATAGTGGGTCACCAACTTTCGAGCTTCCATGCATCCACTTGTTCTCAGGTAATCACTCCTTAGCCCCAATGCCTCAGACATCAACTCTGATAATGTCTCTTTCAGCTCAGTCGCATATGTCACATAATCTGACATTTCTCTTCTGCAATTTTGGCAGGAAAATTAGATAATCATTCGAGTCTGGTAAATCTAGTAATTAAACATGGGGTCTGACATTTCATTTCTTTTCTTTTCTGCAGTTTTGGGTCTGGTAAATCTAGTGACGGAACTAGGATTTCTAGCTAGGGATAATTTAGATGACTCAAAATTAGTATGATAATGTCACTATAATATAATTGGTTATATTAATTAAGCTAATTATACAATATTGTCATTTTATTACTGTCAGACCATTATTAACATATCGACTGCAATAGTATAGTGAGTTGATATATTAATATCTGACACTGAATTGACGATTTATAATTAAGACCCGTAAAATACATTTTAGCTACATGAGTCGAAATAAAGAGAGAGTGGAAAACCCACTCTCCCCATTAGATGGCTCTGCCGAACGAATCAAAAGGAGATGGAGAACTCTCCTTTTGACCTAAGCATTATCATTTGCACATGAATTAGGGTTTCGGAGACATTCTTTCTCTGAAACTCAGATCTCACATCAAAACTCACAAGAGTTCTCCCTATATTGCAAGGCAATCGAAGAACATTTTTCTAGCAAATCGGCATAGTCTCATACGGTCTTGGGTGCAACGACGATTAGGAGGGTATCTACGTTGATATCTGATCTTAGACCTATTTGCGAGGACCCAAGGTTGATTTCTCATGTCTAGGTTTTCGTTTTATGTAATTTCGTTTATGACGTATATTTCACGTATTAAATTATCGTTATAGTCCTAAATTTAAAGGGTGAATATACGGATATTCCCCACAATTTATAGGGTAATTTAAAGGGTGAATATACGGATATTTGCGCCAATACGTTGGAAATCAATTGAATTTACAAGGAAGATATTGCAAGACTGAAGAGTCGACATGAATTGTAAATGAATTTGCTGAAAAAGTTTCACAAACTCCATTTTCATTTAAGAAAATAAATTTGTAATTTTAGCCTAATTAGTAATACAAACATAAGTAGTATTTTAAGAGAGCGCTTTCTACGCATCATTCATTTCTTCTCCAATTGATTAAAGACAATATGTAAAATTAAGTATAAAATATTATTACTATCGATTTATTTAGAGATTTTACATGTTTACATTATTTTACATTTCTCTTTTCATTAATATACGTTATGTAATAAATAATAGAATTATATGTCCGATAAAAATAGGACCATGGTTTTCATAATGCACCAAAATAACACTAAAAATAATGTATCAAATACTAGAATACCAAATGTTATTCACAAATTAAATACTTAAAATAATAAATTATTAACAATCCCGTGATTTCCACGGGCTCCAAAACTAGTTCCTATTTAAGACGATATTTTTATCGGTCTGTCTTGAGCTTAAGATGGATCAAGTATGCTCATATGAGATGAATAAGACACATGCATTTATAAGACGAATATATCCATCTTAAGAAAGACTTACTGGATGAACTGAGCCCGAGAATTTTAGCTTAGAGAAAGTGTGGAAGTGGCCCCATATTTGTATGTAAGAGCATCAATACATTTGGGCCAAATTTAAGCATTTGGATACAATTTGTATCGAATTTGTATCGTGTTTTCGGGTTGGATCAAGGATTGCCACCTGCCCGCCTCTACATTTGGCTCATGTTTACGATACCCGAATGGATCCTGATTCCTGATTATATGAGTACACTTGTTTAAGGTCTTGTTCTTTTCGATTTAATTTCCGTTCAGCTCCGATTCAATTCAGCTCCGATTCCGCAACTTGTTTCACCATGTATTTCATGTTCACGGTCAATCTACAACTCTACAAGCTCCACCACAGTCCACTCCCAGGTATTCGCACGCATTTGCTCTCTCCCTCTTCATTTCGCTTCAATATTTAAGTTTTGTATTTTCCAAATTTAAGCATTTGGATATTTTGTACTTATTATGATTACACCTTCCTTAATTGTATTCAATTACACTTGCTGGGTTTCTCTTCATCTCGATATTTTAATCAAAGCTAAACAAATGATCGGGACGGAAAGGGGAATTTTTTATTGTGTCTGTTGAATTCTAAGGATTGAGCTGAGATGATTTATTGTGTTTTTTATGCATTTGGGTTATAAAAGTTAGCATCTTTTGATAAATATAGTGTCTGAATTTGGAATGGGATTATCACTTTCGATAAGGAAGAGTTAGGGTTTATGTTGTTTCGATAGGCTGAACCGTTAATCCAGTGGTGGAGCGAGGGGGCTACTAAGGGCTACCGTCCTCTTAACAATGGAAAATATGATTTATTAGTTAACAGTTTGATGTTTTGGATTATTTTTTCGAAGGTAGGCCCTGTTCCTTTCAACTGAAAGTCTGAAACTAACAGTGAGCTAAATTAAACTGAAATTAAGTCGGAGGGGTTATTGCCGTCCTCTATTGTATTAATGATTCACCCTATAGAACTTTCAAGACTGTAGCCATGTTTTATCCTCTGCACTTTGAATCCTAGCTCCGCCATTGGTTGAGTTCTCACGACATTTTAGCTCTTACATTACCCTATGGTAGCAAGGTCTACACAAGTTACCTCTTTCATTACCCTATCATAGCAAGGTCTTACCATGCATAGACAAGTTCGTGTTGAATAACATCAAATGAAACATGGGTTTTTATTCATCGAGAGTTTCAACATTGTTTTCTGCATTGATTTGTACAAATCTCTGATTATGATGTAAGGTGTAGTCTTCTTTTAGTACAACGTTGCATATTGAAGTAAAATACATGGTTTTCCAACTTATTATAGGCTTACAATAACACAGACCTCATTACCGAGAGCCTGATGTATGTGAACATATATAGGACGAAACATGAAACTTAAACCCAGAATTTAGAAAGGGTTTTATAACCACAAGGACCCCTTCTTGGAAATGTTTTGATGTACTCGATAAAGCTCGTCTCTCTGTAAACAGGTGCACCATTATTGTGTTCATAGAGCTCCTTGATAGGTCCATATTTCTTAGAATGATTTTTGGTACTTGGGAGGAAAAATGCGCCGGATGATAATCTTGGCCCTTCAGAACTGGCCACTACTCTGTGTACTGTACTTTTGAAAACATCATTGCTTATAAGCTGCACATACAAAGCCGTAATTAGCATCGTCTTTATTAGCCACGAGGCAGAAGGAAATGTTGAAACATTCCGTTTAATTGTTATGGCACCGCGATAATATTTGTTGCCGTGTGTTGTTTTTTGTGGCGTTAGACTTAGCAAAACGACTTAAATTAAAGAATATAATGGTGTAAATTTCAGGGTAATACCTGGAGCAAGTCACCGATGACTACTAAAATAGCATCATCGTCAAAAGTCACATCTATCCACTGATTTTCATGGTGAGCCTGAAGTCCGTTAACGTGGTTTTGGACTAGAAAAGTGAGGAAAAAAGGATCGGAATGCTTGGATGTGCTCATGGTCAAGGAAGGCTCAGGACAGCGCGGAGAATAGTGGGTCACCAACTTTCGAGCTTCCATGCATCCACTTGTTCTCAGGTAATCACTCCTTAGCCCCAATGCCTCAGACATCAACTCTGATAATGTCTCTTTCAGCTCCGTCGCATATGTCACATAATCTGACATTTCTCTTCTGCAATTTTGGCAGGAAAATTAGATAATCATTCGAGTCTGGTAAATCTAGTAATTAAACATAGGGTCTGACATTTCATTTCTTTTCTTTTCTGCAGTTTTGGGTCTGGTAAATCTAGTGACGGAACTAGGATTTCTAGCTAGGGATAATTTAGATGACTCAAAATTAGTATGATAATGTCACTATAAGTTACCTGCAAATACTCGGCACAAAGGCCTCAGAATCCTCAACAGGCTGATCCTCATAATGAGCCGAAAACGTGTCCTTCCATACGGGATCAAATGAGATTGGATTAATAGAGAGGTGATACCGCACCTTCTTGGTTGGATCATGGGAGTAATACTCAGTCTTCAACTCCATGGGTTGCTCGTTGAACTTTTTTACGCCTTCAAGCATATCGTTGATGCTTTCCTTAGGCACTCCATGACCGACCACCTTAAACATTCCCCATGTTTTTGACGCATCTAGAATTTCAGCCACAATTTCCCTCCTCCTTTTCCCGTCACCTTCAAAACCTCGAAGATCAATGACCGGAACTTTAAGGTCCCGGTTATACGTCTCTACTGATTCATCTTGCCACAACTCTGTTTGGTTTGTGAAGATTTTCGGAACTTGGGTTAAACCAGAATCCATCATGTGTTTCACAGTTGCTTTCGCATTTTTGAGCTTATTTACCTCTTCTTCTTTACTATAATTCGAGTCATTTAGACTCGCGGAGTTCATATTCAAAGTAAGGGTAGACATTTTAGTGAATTTGAAGTAGTTACTAAGAAACTCAAAGACTAACATGCTATATATAAGATGATCATTCATTCATTTGTAGTATAATACTATGATTAATCAAATTGCAATATTTTTATTATAGTGGTTACCACATTATTGGCTTTGATTAGGCTGAAGATTATAATAATATTACGGTCGCAAGTAAGATAATGTATGTTTAAATATTAGTTGCCTGATATCGACAATATTTGTTAAATAGCCTTATCAATATAGGAGTATATCAGCATTCAGCATGGCCAACACATTTTGTAGTTAAAATGACGACATTTAGCCCGTCTTTAGCTGAAGACGAAAAACGTCCGTCTTTAATGAGAATTTGTGTTGTTAAATCTATTTTTAGTATATAAATTTTGAACATACTCCGTATATGTTTTGAGCAGTTGGATCTTACACAGTTACACTACATTGCAAATTTATTGGAATATTAGTTAGTGATGTAGCTTTACTTGTTTTTTTTTCCTGGGTCAAACTAGCTTGGCATTTAGCCTAACAGATTAGCATATTTGGTATTCCCTCCATTCCGGTCATTTGTTTACCTATTCTATTTTAGGGCGTCCTTAGTCAATTGTTTACCATTCTATTTCGGGAATGCCTTTGATTGGTAATTTGATGCTCCAGACTCAATTTTGATCTACTTGTCATCAAATAATTGGCCCCTTCCTTTACTTGGTCTTTGTGCCAAAACCAAAAGTAAACAAATGACCGGGACCAAAGGAGTATATAATTAAGCAAGTGGTATTTGCTGCTTTAATACTAGGCTTATTTTACATGCAGTGATTACTCTGTGCCAAAAAAGACGGCCGGCAGATAAGCAATTAATAAAGACTAGTAGCATTACTGAGGTGTGAATTAGCATCATGCTTTTGTTCTAAGCTAAATTATAAGGTATTGAGCTAGCCGGAGTTCGAAAAGACGGAATGTCATAGAGAGGCCGGTAGACTTCAACAAGTGAGGAGTATTTATCTCATCACTGTGGTTTGTGAATGTGATTTAACCCGTTCTATGGATTAATATCAAATGAAAATTTCGTCTTCAAACATTGAATAGTAATCCGTTTAAGAGAATAAACTTGGAACTCCTTGTTTACAATCAAACGGAACGGAGGAAATAACTAGTTTTCTTATCATGTAGGGTCTCATATTAATATTGGGCTTAAATTTAATAACTCCTTGTTGCCGCCTGCTGGGATCTGCAAAAATGTATCAAAAATGACGAGTACTCGAATTAATTCTCTTCTTTTTTTAGAGACGGATGCCTGTGAAGTGCGAACAAATAGGAAACTTCGTTAAAGGATTACATGCTTGTTTTCTGACTTTTCTGTGTTCAAGCCTTTAGGAATTGTCTTCCTGAGAATACTTGTCAAACAAGATGAAGAAGAAACTTCAGCCGGATTTCAAGCTAGTAAACTTCATAGAAGTTGCCTATATACTGTTCTAGTATAAGTTAATTGTACTACTAATCATGTCGGATAACTTTTTGCAGAAGCGGCCATGGTTGAACTTAGCCAGTTCTTGCTACCGTTACTACTTATCTTCCCTTCATTTCTTCTCCTATTTATCATCACAAAAAACAAGTCGTCCCGATCGAGACAAAACCCTACTCCAACCCAAGCAGATCTTCCCAAATCATACCCAATTATTGGTCATTTGATCGCGGCCAACCAACAGAAGGATAAATTCCAATGGCTTACGGGCCTCCTAATATCTTCCTCATCTTCCACATTCGTTCTCCACCGTCCCTTCGGTTTCAAGAGCATCCAAACCGCTGATCCCATTGTCGTAGAACACATCCTTAAAACCAAGTTCCCTATTTACCAAAAGGGCCTTTACCATAGGAGTGTCCTTAGGGACTTCCTAGGGGATGGGATCTTCAATGTTGAGGGAGAGGCTTGGAAATTCCAAAGGCAAGTTGCTAGCCACGAATTTACGAATAAGTCGTTGCGAAAATTTGTCGAGAATGTCGTTGATTTCGAGCTCTCTAATCGACTTATACCGCTTCTATTAGAAGCAGCCAAGAATCGGACCGTCCTAGACCTTCAAGACATACTACAAAGGTTTGCTTTCGACAATATTTGCAAGATTTCTTTCGGGTATGATCCTCAATACTTGGATCCTTCCCTACCAAATCAAGAATTTGCTGTAGCATATGAAGAAGCTACAATGATCAGCACAGCGAGATTTCGTTCCTTTTTTCCGATTGTTTGGAAAACATGTAAGTTTCTTAATATCGGGTCTGAGAAAAGACTGAAAGAAGCTGTTTCTCAAGTAAGGCAATTTGCCTTTGGCAATTGTCAAGGAAAAGAAGCACAAGATTATGGAAAGTTCGGAAAATTCGGAAGATTTACTATCAAGGTTTCTCAAATCGGGACACTCGAACGAGAAACTTTTGTCTGATATTGTTATAAGTTTCCTCCTTGCCGGCCGAGACACAACCTCGGCCGCGTTAACATGGTTCTTCTGGCTTGTACACAAGAATAAACAAGCTGAAAAGCAGATCCTAGAAGAGGTACTACAAAACAGAGGAAAACAGGGGAATAAAACAGAGCATTTAAATTCCTCTGTTTATGAAGAAGTTAAAGACATGGTTTATACCCATGCAGCGTTATGTGAGAGCATGCGTCTATTTCCTCCGGTGCCGATAGACATTAAGGAAGCGACCTCTGACGATGTTGTGCCAGACGGGATGCCGGTGAAAAAAGGTATGTACAATGGCCGGGCAAAGGGGGCATAACATGGCCTCTAACTTCTAAGCAATGAAAAACACGAGTTTTTAGTTAGCGTTTTTTTTTTTTTTTGGGTGTCAAATGGGCCACAATGGCAGTACGTTATCGGGGTGGGGGAATTTAAATCTGGGACCTAACCGATAAGCTAAGACATCTTCGGTATTTTTAGTTGGCTTTTCAATGTGTTAATTTTTGACTCTAAATTCTGGCTTTGCTTTTAGGTACATGGGTGACTTACCACCCTTACGCAATGGGAAGAATAGAGAAATTGTGGGGGGTAGACTGGGCTAAGTACCGGCCAGAGCGGTGGCTCAAGAATGCAGAAAATGGAGCGGAGAAGAAGTGGACGTTTGTGCCTCGTGACTCATATTCGTACCCGGTGTTTCATGGTGGGCCGAGGGTTTGTCTTGGAAAAGAGATGGCATTTTTGCAAATGAAGAGGGTGGTTGCGGGTGTTTTGAGTAGGTATAGGGTGGTTCCTGCGGTTGAGGAAGGGTTTGAACCGGTGTACATACCCTATCTTACGGCGAAGATGCATGGAGGGTTTCCGGTAAGGATCGAAGAAAGGTGTGAGTTTGAGTGACTGAAGCTCAATCGCCAGGTTATAACAGTAGTCGTTTACGAGTTTATCGTCAGGTTGTACCTGTACCTGGCTAAGTGGCTAGTAATTAGTGTACGTGTAAACCAAATTACGAATATAATGAAGCTCAATCGATCGATCATCTAGTAATTTACTATGATAAATAATTTGTATTCTTAATTTGACAATTTCCATAATATTTTCGATTCTTATCGTAATGCGAAAATAATGGCAAGAGCCAACTCAATCAAATTAACATACCAAATTGTTTAAAACATTGAACTTTGACATACCCTTCATGAAAATTTTATGAATTTGGAGTAATCAGAATTCAGATCTCAGATGCAATGGTGTTAAGACTTAAACTGTTGGTAAATTGGTGATCAGTAGTGAAGCATGATTAAGGTGGTCAGAAATAATGGAGTCAAATATGGCTCAAAAGACGATTGGACCATTCTATAAGTTGGGTCAATAATGTCCGGGTTCGAGTATAATTCTAATTTGGGTCAAAGTGGTTCAAAAATGTTTGACTTTAAATCGGTTTGGATCAAAATTGTTTGGATTCGTGTTGGTCAGGTTTCAATATAAGTTCTTATTTAGGTTAAATTGGATCAAATTTAGTTGGATTTAGGTTTATTTTGGGCATGATAATCTGATTTGGGTCAAATTGTAACTTTGTTTGGACTTTTGTTCATAAGTTATAATTTGGGCTAAATTGTTTAGATTCGGATTGGTCGGGTTCGGGTATAAGTTCTGAGTTCCGACTTCCGAGTGAGCAAAATTTGATCAAGTTGGATTTAGGTTGGTTGGGTTCAAGCATAATTTATAATTTGGGTCAAATTGGACGAATTTATTTGGGTTTGCATTTCTTTTGGGCATGATTTTTGATTTGAGTCAAATTGCAACTTTGCTTGCATGTTGGCCTATTTTTTGGTCATAAGTTAGGATTTTGGGTTAAATTGGATCAAAATTGTTTGGAGTTTAGTTCGAGTTTGGGCCCCAGTTATGATTTAAGTGGATAAAAATTGTTTAGATTTTGGTCGGTCGGGTTCGGACGATATAAGTTCTGACTCCCGAGTCCCGACTCCCGAGTGAGCAAAATTTGATCAACATTTTTTGGATTTAGGTTTGTCGGGTTCAACTGTTCAAACATAAGTTATGATTGGGGTCAAGTTGAATCGAGTTCAAGCATAAGTTATGTTTTGGGCCAAATTGGATCAAATTTGTTTGTACTTAGGTTTATTTAAGGCGTAAGTTCTAAATTTGGTCAAATTGGATCAAAATTGTTTAGATAGTATCAACATTGACTTTAGGGTTTGAGAGATAAATATTGGCTTTATAGACATGACAAATGATTAATTTGAGTTTACTAACTGTGTTCAATGTATTTGTAGATGGACTAGATCTTGTCGTGTTAAAGGTGAGTGGATAACTTGAATCTAGAATCAGGTTTACTTTGCGTTTGTTTTTATATTCGGAGTCTAATTTAGACAGCCTAAGTCGATAATTGATTTGTGTATTTTGTTATTTAATTACCTAATTATATGCATGTACAAGTTAGTTGTAGATCAACGATCGAGTGAAGACATTTTGAGTTAAATTCAGGCTTATATAAACAAGTCAATGAAGTCATCAAACGGTTTATTTAAACAAGTCGTAGAAAATGGAGCGGAGAAGAAGTGGACGCCTGTGCCTCGTGACCCACCCATATTCGTACCCGGTGTTTCATGGTGGGCCGTGGGTTTGTCTTGGAAAAGAGATGGTATTTTTGCAAATGAAGAGGGTGATTGCGGGTGTTTTTAGTAGGTTTAGGGTGATTCCTGCGGTTGAGGAAGGGTTTGAACCGATTTACATACCTTGTCTTACGGCGAAGATGCATGGAGGGTTTTCGGTAAGGATCGAAGAAAGGTGTGCTGGCCTGGCACTTGCCCATATTTAAGTGTGTTAGTCCAATGTCCAGCAGGGCCGTCTGGGAAGCTTTAGGGGCCCTGTGCAGAACATTAAAATAGGTCCCGTATGCTACAATATACGCAGTAAACACATAAAATAATCGTCAGGACTGTCCCTAAGTTTCAGTCGTCCCGAAATTTAAGAGGCCTAATATGATTGTTGAAGACAAATAAAAATAATACAATAATAATGATATTGTTATTAAATTCCTTAACTATAAATATTATCAAAATGAAATTTTATTTACTACAATTATGAAATAAGAATCAGAACTTTAAAATAATAGAAAAAGAAAAAAACACAAAATAGAGCATAAGAATCACAAATTATAGAATAAGACGGTTTTTCATCGTAAGAGAACTTTTTTGTATAAGAACTACTCGTTTGTTGTTAATCGATTAATGAGTTTTTTTTCCTTGAAAATGAACCGTTTCACAATCTAAGACCGTTGTTATATAATGGGAGTACTTCGTAATGCAGTTCATAGACTATACATCCAGATGTACAATGCTATTGTACATCCAAGGATATTTTAGTCTTTCTTAATTATTTTATTTTTGTTAAAACCTAAAATAATACTACGTAACACAATTCAACTCTCTTCTCTCTCTAACTGCTTTCATATCTTTCTTCTTCCTCCCCATCTTTCTTGATTATGTATTTGATTAAACATCTTCTCCCATTAAATCTATATCTATAAAACTATATTAAAAGGCTCCTTAGAAATGTCACCTAAAAGCCACGTGTAAATCCACGTCATCTTACAAAAAGCCATGTCAATGCCACATGTGACAAATAAATCCACGTAAAAGCCACGTATGCATTTGCAATGCCACATCACCATCTTTACAAAAAAAAAGCAAAAAAGAATTTTGAATATTAAACATAAATGTGTGAGCATAATAAAACATTAAATTTTGTCTTTTCAATTTAAGAGTAAATTAATTAACAACAATAAAATATAAAAATAAATGATAAAATATTAATGTTAGGGTTTTAATTTTTATTAAAGAATTGAGTTTTAAAATAATTTATTGATTTTTAAGTTTATAGTATGTAAATTAAAAAAATACTAAAGTAAAATTATGTTTAGCTAATGTGAATATCTATAAATATTATTAAAAAGATAGACGGTAATCCACATGAAAATACTAGCATAGTAGCATACATGATTTTTTAAATTTTTTTTATCAATTCCACATTTACAAGTTT
>JAGPOY010001733.1:0-16427 GCA_018983105.1 Silene uniflora
CATTTGCCAGGATCTGGTTAGGCTATACAATAGGAAGTGTTGTTCTCCTAGATGTATAATGAAAATAGATCTTAAAAAGGTCTATGATTCCATTGAATGGGAGTTCATTGAACATATGTTGAAGGCTTTGAGATTTCCTACTGTCATGATTGGTTGGATTATGGAATGCATTACCACCCATTCCTTTTCTATTTCCCTGAATGGCACTACTTTTGGGTTCTTCAAAGGGAGGAGAGGCATTAGGCAAGGGGATCCAATGTCCCCCCCTCATCTTCACTTTGTGTATAGAGTACTTGAGTAGAATACTGAATGTGGTGACTGAGAGAAGTGAGTTTAGATTCCATCCCCTGTGTAGAGGCATTAAGTTGTGCCATCTGTGCTTTGCAGATGACCTGCTTTTGTTTTCTAGAGGGGACAAACCATCTATAAATGTGCTTTTGAAGGCATTTGCAACTTTCTCTGCTGCATCAGGTTTGGAAATCAATAAGGATAAATCTGACATTTATTTTAATGGGATCACTGGGGGTTGCAAATTGGAGATATTGCAGTTCTCTGGCTTCCAGGAAGGGACATTCCCATTTAGATATTTGGGGATCCCAATTTCCTATACAAAAATTGTTGTGGGTGATTGTAACAGGCTGGTGGAGAAAATGATAGGCAGAATAAGGGGATGGGGAGCTGGTAAGCTGAGTTATGCAAGAAGACTCACCCTAGTTCAGAGTGTATTATCTCAGTTACACACTTACTGGGCTCGAATCTTCATTATTCCTGCTACTGTCATTAACAAACTGATGAGCATCTGCAGAAACTACTTATGGTCTGGATCTGATGAGTTCTTGAAGGTGCCCCCTTGTGTCTTGGGACAAAGTATGTCAAGATAAGAAAGCAGGTGGATTGAGAGTGATTCAAAGCCATTTATGGAATCAAGCTATGATTGGTAAGTATTGCTGGTGGATAGTATCTAAAGCAGATCATTTATGGATTAAATGGGTCAACCACATTTACATAAAGGGTCAGGATTGGTTCTCCTATGTTCCTACTGCCAATTCAAGTTGGACGTGGAGACAAATCTGTAAGGTTAAGGAGGTAATGAAAGTTGGGTATGTTCAGGAGAAATGGTGCTCTCAGAATGGACAATACAGTACTTCTTCTGGCTATGACTGGCTGCTTGGACCTGGAGTAAGGGTGCCTTGGTTCCCCCTGGTCTGGAATCCCCTCAATGTTCCTAAACAGAGTTTTGTTTGCTGGATGTATGTGCAGCAGAGGCTTCTAACAAAAGATAGATTGATCACTTTTGGAATGGTGTTGGACCCTGTTTGTGAACTATGTAGAGTGTGTCCTGAGTCCCATGATCACCTGTTCTTTCAATGTGAGTTCTGTAAAGTCTGCTTGCAATTGTTGGGTAATTGGCTGGGAATGCTGATTGATAAGGATAATCATGTTCAGTGGTGTTTGTAGCTCAGATGTCGATCTCTAATGCAGAAGAAGTTAATATGGTGTGCGGTTTGTGGATTGATTTATAGAATTTGGTGTGCAAGAAATACTTGCAGGATTGATGCCTAGTTGCCATGTCCAAGGAAGATATTGAAGGATGTTCAAGCTGATGTGACTGCTCGTTTCCAGAATAGCAGAAATGTCAAACATAGAGTACCTGATTCATGGCTCGCTTATATTGGTCTGAAAGTGTAAGAAATGCAGTAAGTCTAGGATTGATGTAAGACAATTGAAATGTTGTAATACCTTAGAGCTAATACTGTTTGTATGGTGTGACGATTACTTGATCATTAATATATTTTTTACATTCCACCAAAAAAAAAAATTCCATTCATTACATGTTACACCCGTAATCTACTTTATTTTATAATTATTTCAAACAAATTTTTAAAAATATATTAAAGATTATAAGGGCATAGTGTGGCAAAATGTTTTTTTTTTTTTTTTTTTTGGTGAAATGTGAATTATATTAATAAATTTAGAAACAATTGCGTACATTGATCACCATTACATCAAATTTTTAGGCAACTATAACTAGATACTTCATCTGCTAATATGAAACTCTAAGCTAGCCATGGTGTCCAATTCAGAGCCATCAACTTTGCTTCCCATTCCATTTTATAGATTCGAGCTTGAATGTCCTGTTTCACCATACTCAACACCGCAGTAGGGTTAATCAGATGCAACTCAATTCTACAAATATTCATAGCTTTCCAAATGTGGTATATCATGGCCATGATTGCAGCACACACAACTTTTTTTATCAGCAAAGACCTGCATCGCCATTTCAACCCCCAATCCAGGATCCCCTCATTAGGCATGTTGATTCCCAGCCAAGTTCTCAGCATAACCCAGCATCTTGCACTGAAGGGGCATTCATACAGAACATGCTTATGATCCTCATTCTGAGATGAGCACATATCACACCCTCCATCAGTTATGATGCCAAACTTTAGTAGTCTATCCTTAGTCTGCAGCCTTCCCTGGATGGCAAGCCACCCTATAATAGAATGCTTGGGCACATTCATCCTATTCCAGATGATAGGATGCCAAGGAATCTTCTGCAAATCCCCTTGAAGCCATTTATACACATCAGAAACAGGATACTTACTTTGACCATCAGGCCATACACCAGCAGCATACCCCAGTTTCAATTGCTCCTTAACCTGACATACCTTTCTTCAAGACCAACTAGTATTTGCAGTAGGAGTGTAGGTCATCCAGTCTTGCTCTTTAATATAAATGTGATTCACCCACTTTATCCATAAGTGATCAGCTTTTTCCATAATCCACCAAGAGAACTTACCCATCATAGCAATGTTCCACTTCCTGCAATTTAAAATACCCAGACCACCCTGTTTTTTCTCCATACATATCTTTTCCCAGGAAACAGAGGGAGTTCTGAGATATTGATCATATCCACTCCATAGGAAGTTCCTGCAGATTCTTTCAATTTTGTCAATAACTGTCACAGGTATAACAAATATCCTGGCCCAGTAGTTATGCAGCTGAGTGAGCACAGATTGGACCAACACCAATCTACCTGCATAACTCAATTTTCTAGACCCCACACCCCTGATCCTCAAAACTACCTTCTCCACCAGTCTAGTGCAGTCACCAATGAGCATTCTCTTGTAAGAGATAGGTATTCCCAGATATCTGAAGGGGAATTGCCCTTCTTTGAAACTAGAAGCTCTAAGCATGTATTCAACCTCCTCTGCTCTCATGCCATTGAAATATATGTCTGACTTATCACAATTCATCACCAGACCAGAAGCTACAGAAAATGTAGCAAAGGCTCTCAGTATGACTTTAATTGAATTCCTATCACCTCTACAGAAAAGCAGGAGATCATCTGCAAAGCACAGATGACTCAACCTAATTCCTCTACACAAAGGGTGATAAGTAAATTACATACTATCAGTGACTTTGGCCAAAATCCTACTAAGGTACTCCATGCAGATTGTGAAAAGGAGAGGTGACATGGGATCCCCCTGCCTAATGCCTCTCTGCCCTTGGAAGTAACCAAAGGTAGCACCATTTAGGGACAAAGAAAACCAGGGTGTGGTAATACACTCCATAATCCATCCTACCATTTTCATGGGGAAACCTAAAGCCACAAGCATTTGCTTAATAAAATTCCATTCAATGGAATCATAAGCTTTTTTCAAATCTACTTTCATAAGGCATCTAGGTGAGCAGGACTTCCTCTTATAAATTCTCACCAAATCCTGGCAAATGAGAATGTTGTCAACTATGTCCCTTCCTTTTATAAAGGCACTTTGATTCTCACTTATAATGTCAGGTAAAACTCTTGCAAGCCTAGTACATATCACCTTGGAAATGACCTTATAGATCACATTGCAGCAAGCCAAGGGTCTGAAATCTGCTACACTAACTGGTCTGCTCTTTTTAGGGATCAATACCAGGTTAGTTGCATTTACCTGTTTCAGCATTTTCCCAGAGATAAAGAATTCCTGGACAGCATCTATCAAGCCAGGTCCCACCACATCATAAGAATCTTTAAAGAACCGAGAACTGTAGCCATCAGGCCCAGGCGCCTTGTTTGCAGGGATAGAGTACAATGCAGCTTTGATCTCACTCTCAGTGATAGCAGCAGTAAGCATTTGAGAATGCTCCTCAGTAATCAGTCTACCTTGCCTAACAATGGGTCTGTTCACATTCACCACATCTTTACTTGTGCCAAGTAACTGCTGATAGTACTCCACAAACACATCCTCAATACCAGTAGCAGAAGTATGTGTGACACCATTCATGTCTTGAATAAATAATATCCTATTGTGCATTCTCCTATCTTTTATAACACTATGAAAATAGTGAGTGTTATCATCCCCTTCATCTAACCATTGGACTTTAGCCTTTTGAGCAAGGAAACTCCTCCTAGCCTCCTCCCTCTCCTTATGACATGCAGCAGCAGTGTATACATTCTGCTGCAAAGTTAAATTGGTGGGATCCTTTTGTAGCTTGGTTTGAGCAGAATGTAACAATGCCCTAGATAAATTAGCAGTGGTCTCAATGTTAGCATAACTAGTCCCATTCAATTCTTTCAATGGATGCTTCAATAGTTTAAGTTTCTTCACTAGTTGAAACATTTTAAATCCCTGCACCTGATTTGTCCAAACTCCCTTAACTACATCAAGAAAACCAGGATCCTTTCCCCACATAT
This sequence comes from Silene uniflora, assembly GCA_018983105.1. Taxonomy (NCBI): domain Eukaryota; kingdom Viridiplantae; phylum Streptophyta; class Magnoliopsida; order Caryophyllales; family Caryophyllaceae; genus Silene; species Silene uniflora. The sequence continues at coordinate 4,682 of JAGPOY010001733.1, forward strand.
TGAAATATTTGAAGCTACCTTTCCTTCTTTCACTCACAGGAGCCAGATTCATTGTGCATGGACAATGGTCAAAAAGTCCCTCTGGATGAAATACAGTAATGGTATCAGGAAAAGCAAACAACCATTCAGCATTAATCATAGCCCTATCAATCCTACTGTACACCAATTCCTCAGGCTCATGCTTATTATTCCAGGTGAAAAAAGCCCCCTGAGCAGAGATATCAGCAATATCACAAACTTCAACACATGCTTGAAAGTCTCTCAGTTCAGCATCAGTTATTTCAGAACCAATTCTCTCATTCATAGCAAGGACATTATTAAAGTCTCCCATTACTACCCAAGGTCCATTAACCCTTGATTTCATCTGTTGGAGTGAAGACCACAAAGGTAGTCTCTCAGCAATTTTGTTAAAACCATATACAGTAGACATCCACCAAACATCATTAGTAGGAAGAAAAGTGACCTTAGAGTGGATAACCTGAGCCTCACTACTCAACACCTCAACTTTATAATTATTTGCATCCCAAATAACCCATATTCTGCCTCCTTCATGACTTGCATTATTATTCACCATGGTCCAGTGAAGGCCTAGCCCCTGATGCACTTTATTTATTGATCCAGTTCTAACCCTGGTTTCTAAAAGACCAAAAACACCTACATTATTTGTGTGCAAAAACCACCTAATGTCTTTTTGCTTATTCTCACTATTTATACCCCTTACATTCCAAAATCCTAAGCTACCCATTTTCTATTTGTGTAGGATCCCCATTCAAATCTTCCTCTAGCACTTTCCTATATTGAATTGAGTGCTCAAGGACCTCCATGTATTTCCTACTTCCACTCCCAGTAAACAGTCCTCCTTGTCTTGTCAATCTGGTTAAAACCCTTGCAGGGGAAAATGGAGTAAAAGACACAGGTATTGATGTAACCAATCCCCTTGGCAGCCCAGCATTAATAGGGGGATGCTGAACAACCAGAGCTTGAACAGGAGCCACTGGTGGTACTGGTGCAGCAGGTGGAGGTTAATGAGGCCTCCCCTTAGGAACCCATACCTTCTTCACTCTATTCCCATCACCCTGTTTCTTCCTGCAATCCCTTACTACATGCCCCAATCCTTTACATTCAGTGCATATGACTGGCTTCCATTCATAATGGACAATTTGTCTATGCTTCACATCTAGCTCATCTGTAAACTCAATGACATCAGGTAGCTCCTCCCCCATCTTTACCTCAACCATTACTCGAGCATGGCCTATAAAGGTTTTCAGCTGAGTATTACTATCAGTTCTGACAGGAGAGCCAACTAACCCTGCAATTTTCATCAACGCAGACCCCCAGAATTTTAATGGCAACCCATAAAACCGAATCCAAATGGGTACCATGTCAACAACTTCCCTGACCAATTTGGAGGTTGGAGTCCATTCCTTCACCACAACTGGCTTGTTATCAAAGAATACAGGCCCAGATTGAAGCACACGTAATTTCATAGCCTCAGTTTTAAAGCGTACAAGGAAAATACCATTAGAATGAAATGAAATCTGGTCATACTCAGTATATCCCCATACTCTTTTCACAAAGCCATCCATTACTTTGAAGGGAGGATTTGCTCCCAACACATAACAATACACCGCAGTTGACCAGTAATTAAGCTCATTCTCAACATCAGAACTAGTTAATTGCAGAGAGCTTACCCTTACCGAATCAGCCGAGCGTGATCTGTGTGAGACTTCCGTCCAGTCACTGTCATCCTCAGATGCCTCCTCATTAATCGAATCCGTCACTGAACTAAGGTTGTATGGTTGGATAACAGTTTCAATTCCATGAGCGCTTTCATCAAGGTGAATACCATCCTGATGATCGTCATCCTCATGGGCCAAAGACTGGAATCTCGAACCACTAGTATTATTATGTGGCGTAGTAATATTTTTGTGATTTTTTTGTGAATTATTATTAATTGCTACTCTAATTACTCTATTTGATTTAGGGTTGTTTCGTTTTTGTCGAGCCATTGCAGGAGCAAATTAGAAAAATCCCCAAATCAAGCTTCTCTCTCTAATCATATTCTCTCTCTTTCAGTAAATATTATTTCAAAAGGCATTGCAATGTGGCAAAATGTTACTCCGTATTAAATATTTATTCTTGCTTGTGACGAAAAGTAACTTGTAATATCGCACGAACACCTCTTATTTTTAGCATTATTTATCCGGTTCACCGGTTGCGATATGTCACAAATGAGAAGTTGTGTAAGTCGAAAATGAAAAAACTTGAAACAGGAGACATAATCACACAATGAACAGAAAAATACTATAGGTCATATAGGTGTAATGAGAAAGAGGCGTGTAATATAAAAGCAAACCATCTATAAAAGTTGATCATTTATTTGAAACAGGAGACATAATGAACAGAAGATTTACATTTTCTGGTAAAAGCAACATATATAAAATAAAATGGACGAATCCCTTTGTCTAAGCAGAGGAGCTGAATGCCACTGGAAACTTGATCTTTTTATCAGCAGTGAAGAGACCAAAATGCTTCTCAACCTCAGGAGTATCCCTTTGGTTTTCGTCGAACAAGTTAAGGTACACTTGAATTGGCTTGTTAGGCCTCCTTGGTGTACCCTTGTTCACATGTTGAACCAAGTTAGTGACATAAGTCTTCTCGTTCTCGACACTGGCTTCTATCCCACCAGCTGAAGGCCAACCAGTCTCGGCCACTACGATCTCCATCTTTGGGTACAGCTTCTCTATGACAGTGTAGAAGGCCTCCAACATAACATCAAACTTGTTTTGGTATACCAATTTACCATCGCTCAATACATTTCCTTTAGAAGTGAAAAGGGCAAATTCAAGTTTAGTTTCATTCTCGCGCATCACGAATTGATAGTAAGGGTACATGTTCACCATCAAAGGAGCATTTTGGTCGGATATAAATTTCAGGACACCTTCTTTTTCAAGGAAGGTCTGAGATTCAGGAAACATTGCAGAGGCCGAGGGTACCGGGTTTGGGATCAAGATTGACGAATCTACAGCGGTTGTGATTTTTATGTCCTCAAGTCCTTGTTTTTTTAGGGCGTCTTGGAGAGCCTTCATATTATCAGAGGCGGTGAAAGTGAAGGTGTTATGAAAACTATTACGGCTCAACTCGGTTCCATAAACAATGTACTTGATTTTGACATCAGGAACGTATGGCTTCACATTGTCTGCCACCCACTTATCAGCAAGTGATGGGTTGAATGCGGGTATCCCTCCGTTGGGGAAACCGAGTAGAACCTCGACATTCTTGCCCTTAAGAGCTGTTAAGATGTCTTTGTTTGGTTCCAAGAGGCGAACTTTGGAGATGTTGTTTGCTGCAAACAGACCTACAACTTCTTGTGGAGTTGGCAAGTTATTTCCCTTTGTGCCATAACAAACTCCAACTTGAGCCTCTGCATTAGTTCAAACCAACCAACAAATTAAATTAAATAAATCTTGGGAATTCGATAAATGGTGCGCAAGTAAAAATATTGAACTGACCTGATAGGTATAGATTAGCAGCAAAGAGAAGGGCGAGGGTGAGCAAAGAGACCATCTTGTAACTAGCCATTGTTAATAATTTGTGTACGCGTTTCCGTAAGACACTCCTTTGTTCTGACAGGATTCGAGGCGGTAACTCGAATCCCTAAGGAATTTGAGAGATGTTGCTTTTATTGTTTTATTATTATTATTTGTCCCCTGATGAATAAGAATGGAGGTTGAGCTTGGTATAAATATGCAATGTAGCAAGAGGGTAAGATTTGCCATTTTTACTATAATTACCACATGTGAAATGAGCCACACAGGTAGAATGTGCCAAAAATAGGTACATACATGAAAATAGGGTGTTTAATATTAGAATGCACCTATTTTTAGCCCGAGGGTATTATCTTCTGTAAAACAACACAATTTTTCTCTAACAGAATGTTCAACTTGGCAAACACAACCGATATTGTTCTTCTGAAGCACAAGACGGGTACCGGTATAATATTGGAAATTTAAAATTTACCACCTCTGTAGAAAAGACCTCATTCTATACCATTAGAATGAGACATCATTAACAAAGGTGTGACTACAAATATACTCCGTACTTAATTACCCAATTATATTACGGAGTATCTCTTTTGAGTTTGTGCTCAAACAATTGTTAAAGCTAACCAATATTTCGTTGTCAAAAAAAATAACCAATATTTTACTCATGACATACACAAGCAAAATGCTTCGAAGTGTTATTAATACAATACGGAGTAATTATAGTAGTTTTTCGCATAAAAGATGTGAAGGTAGCACTGTAGCAGCATGTACACATTTGACGACGTGCTTTAACCACAAAATGGAACGGAGGGAACACGGAATAACACAGCAACTCCCAGCATGGAATGAAACCATTAATTACTATTATGATCAATTGACCAACAAGATCCTGTGTTCCAGTTCCAATTTACACGAAAAATGTCACAAAACAGTATCTCATAATGGTATACAAATGCAATGCTCTACCATCAGCATTCCACAGAATCCATCCATCCTCTCGAGTACAAGTGCAACGAAGCTTAACCAGGGGCAGACAGACAGCCACGGCATAGTTTTGAAAAGAGCCTTGGGTTCCATGAGCGTTATAGCTTGCCTTATCGAACAACCAGGAAACCACTTGTTTTGCTGGCCAATAATAATCAATAGAAGTAAGCCACGAGTATACGAGGAAAATCATAATTTTCTGTCAAAAAGCTGGCTTCTCAAGTCCGTGACTAATCTTTCTGAAACTTCTTGATTTTCTGCCAAGTATTTTTCAGCAGCTGCCCTACTAGAGAGGACTTTCCCCTCAATGAAGTAACTTGATCCTTCCTTCAAAATTAACCCTTGATCAAGAGCCATTTCTAAGACCTCGGGTTCAAAGCACAACCCTTTCCCAAATTGTATTGCCAACCCAGCGCTCTTCATAGACGGTGCCAACTTATTCTTCACGACTTCAACACATATCTCGATACCAGTTGGCTAATGGACATGCATTAAAAAAAAACATCTTAGGAGACTTAAATGAGCGTGTATGATGCATAGACACAAGGTGCTGAACGATACAGATTAGCAGAGATACCTAGGCAATCGACAACGAGAAGAAAACATGCTCAAATGAGCAACTTCCTGATAATATCATCATGAAGCTAACTCGTATGACAATTAATCAGGGTAGTTTATTCTTTGAGTTAGTAAATTGATGGCTAAGGTTAATAGCTAAATGAGTTGGTCTCACATTATATTAACCTGTGTCTGTCTTTCAAGAGACTAATTCAATTAATAATAAGGTGAGAACAATCAATAGTAATAGATGTACATACTTATAGATCAGGAAATGTATTAATCCATCATCTCAAAGGAATAACATTCATCTCAAAAGAACACCACAATCTTCAGGAAATATGAGAAGAAGCAGTGAAGCACGATGGTCTACCACTCTACCCTACTTACTATAATGCAAAGAGCACCAAAATTTTGAAGAAATTCAAGATAATTGATTCAATAGCTTCTTTACCTTAAAAAATATAACCAAGCATCGAAAGTTGCACACTCACACACAAATGAAAGTAGTTTGTGCAAATAACCTAGATATGACTTGCTTCGTAAAAAGGCAAGGAACTCAGAGTTTACAAAAGGGGGGTAAGTTGGACAGGTAGTAAAAATGGAAGATGTTAAACACACTAATTAATGTTGTCTCTTACCATATCATTTGTCTTCAATAACTGAATTCTTGAAGTTCTTAACCTCACAGCTGCATAGAAACCTAAGGCATTCCCACCAGAAGTTACCTCGCCCTTTGGACCAAGGCTTCGAGTGGAGTTTGCATAGTATCTAGTCTGACTAAATGAAATGTACAAGTAATTAGGAGGACGTAGATTCAGAGAACATGAAATAAGCAAGGCAACAAACAATGGATGGATAACAATAGGGGTTGAAGTACAAGCAATCCACCTGATTAAGAAATACAATGAGAGTATTTGATCGACATAATGAGTAGTGAATTCTTCTGAGGGCTTTAGTCATAACATTTGAAAGGACACGCCCGTCACAAGTACCAATATCGCCGTCTATCTCACGTTGAGGAACAAGAGCAGCTACCTGCAACTCATTCGATCAGATAAAGAACACAATATAGTTGAGGGGGAAAACAAATACATCCTAAAGAATCTAAACCATGTAAAATAAGAAACATCATAATGGAGTACTGGTTGATCACTTACACTATCAACAACAATGACATCTAGCGACCCACTCTGGGTCAATGTATCAACTACATTAAGCATGTTTTCAGCTGAATCTGGACATGATAACAACAGATTTTCTGTATTTACACCCATCGCTTCAGCAAGTATAGGATCCATAGCATTTTCTGCATCAAGATATGCACAATATCCTGTCCAGAGAAAAACTGTGAGAATATTATCTGTTGAACAGCAGCTCAATGAGACACGGGAGACAATAATTAGCAAGTTTAAATAAAAAAACATAAAAAGTTTATATGAGCGGCCTGTCTTTCTGATTTAATACTTCACACCAAAAAAAGAAAAAAAAAGCCATCAGCAGTTTACAATAGATGTACCTCCTTTATCAGCTTGAAAAAAGTATGCAAATATGTAAGACGTTCAGGAAAGAATATTCAAGAAGAAACAACTAATCTTTGCCATAAGAAGGCTCCTTCTCAGCTGGAAACAGAGCAAGAATTATCGTCCCTCAACAGAAAATCAGATATAAAATTCAATCATCCAGGGTAATATATAAAGACTAGGTTTAAGTTCAAAACAAATATAATCAGACTGACGGTTGAAGCATTACGAGACACTAAAAAGATATCCAAGAACATTGAGAGGAACAGCCCAGCAACGAATCATTTGGCCCTCAAAGACAAATAATGAATAAGGAAGGATTTTGTCATTCAAAAGATTAAAACACAGTCAAATATGGAAAGGAAAGCACCAGAATATTAAGTGTTAGGATTATTTAACATGAATAATCCTAACTACGGGAGTATGGGGTGGTCTTCTCAAAACAATCTGAACTTCATTTTAATTTAGAATAAACCGCACTATCAATTCCCTCTTCTCGTTATAGACTCAGATAACCAACTACTCCTTGTTTATTTTATCTTTTAATAATAACTCATTGCCATTACCTCCTTCACCATCAACTTTAACACCATTAATACAATAATACTCACCAATCATAAACCTAACAATTATCAACACAATAGTGGGGTTTTAGTGATTGAAGTCCTCTTAACTGCAACAAAACATTCATAGCCACCACAAAGAAAACTGGCTACTGAATTAAAAAAAAAGGAAAAAGATCTTCAGAAATGATCCTTACCCCCTCGTTTCTGGGCTTCCTTGATTATATGAAGGGCTAGTGTAGTTTTGCCTGACGCTTCCTTACCGTAAATCTCAACCATTCTCCCCTACATGATATACAAACTCCTTATGAAATTGAAAATCATTGATTTAAATGAAGCCTTCAAAAGGAAGGGGGGGAAAGTACTTCCAAAGGAAATAATACTGAAGAGCAAGCCAAACAACAAAAAGAAGAGACTTGCATAAACCTCTTTATGATCAACATAAATGCCTCCAAGAATAAGTGAGATGAAAATAAAACAAGTGATCAAGTTAACAGGAAAAAAAACAAATTTTTGAAGCAATATACCTTTGGCAAACCTCCTACGCCAAGTGCAAGGTCAAGCTTTAATGAACCAGTGGAAATTACAGAAGCACAACGGGGAGTAAAGAAATTCGATAAAGACAACCTGCACTCTTTTCCAAATTCACTTGCTAGTTGTGTCAAAGCGACATGCAATTGAGTGTCTTTCTTCTTAATTTTTCCATCATCAACAAGTGTATCACATTCAAAATCTGATGAATCAACTGCGATCGGGAATTCATAAGTTGGTGATAACCAAGAAAAAAAATTACAAACATTTAGCCTCCATCTTTAAGCGGCATAATAATTTCGTAAGGAGTTTTTGTCAAAAACTGCCTAACTAACATTTACCTCATTTTCATAACCACTACCTAACATTTTATTAACTGCATTTTTCTACCTTACTTATCAAAATTTTGTCACACACTACCAAATGCTAATTTTCAGGAAATTTGGTCTACTTTCCAATGAGTCAATAATATCTTTTAGGCTTAATTATGCTGAAAACGACTAATTGTATTGTTTCAGTCGTTTTTTTCTCTTATTCAATTTTTTATAGTTTACATCAGTTTCCCTTCATTTAATTTTCTTTGGATCAATCTTAGTTTTAATCTCCTATTTCATTTTTGCCTTCTGCCCCCCTCTAATTTATTTCATTTTTTCCAAATTTTGTTTCTTTTATGCTACTAATTTGCCTCCTTTTCTTCTAAACTATTTTTACTTACTTTGACCCAATTTTCCCAAGTTTATTATCTATTTTTTGTTCCATTACTTGCTTCTTCTTTCTAAAAACACCTACCTTGTCTTTCTGAATTTGATTTTCTCTGCTTTTAAGTTATAATTTGCCTTACACATCATTTCATTTGAAAAACAAGATTTGGGTCAAATAAATTATTTGGCAATACAAAGGATTTGGATTTGTATTTTGCCCAAATCCAACCAAATACGGAAATACCAACCTCTCAATAATCTAGGAAAACAAAATACCACCTCAGAACCAGTCATTTAGAAACCCAATTAACCATTAACCTCTAATCAAATTTAAGCTTCTACGTTCTAAAATTCTTCGTATCATTCTCCCCAAATAATTTTGTTCATCCCAAACAAGGGATTTGAGTTTGAATGTCAGATACTCAGATTTCAGTTTTCAGAATTAGGTATCAGATTTTGAAATCAAATATAGGTTCCCAAACACATCTCTTAACTTAATATCAAATTTATACCATTGTCGTGTATTTTCTCAATTTTGCGAGTACTATTCTTTTCTATCTTACCTCATTTTCCCCCATCATTTTCCTCTGATTTGTATTTTCTCATTTCAACTTCTAATTCAGCTGTTTATTACACAGATCACAAATTTTTCTGTTTTTTTCCATATTTTGTGTCTTATTTTTCCTCTAATATGCCTCATTTGCTACTCTACCAAAGTAATTTTGTCTTCCTTGTTACAAAAAGTCAAAACAATATGAAAATTTAATTGGGAGGCTATTAGTGAAATTGTTTATATATACTTTTCTTACGAGTTAATAAAGGGAAAATATATTAATAAGAACTAGGTGGTAAAATAAGGGAAATGGATAATATATAATTTTTAGGGTTAAAAAAATGAAAATTAAATTTTGAGAAAAAATAAAATTGGGTAAAGAAAAATTCGCTGAACGAGTGTCTCTGGTAGTGTGCAACAAAATAACATAAATAGTAGGACAGCTCAAATTCAAAGCAAAAACTAAAATGTTAGGTATTATTTGTAGAAAATGGTAAATGTTAGGTAGTATCTGCCAAAAAAAAACTTTTAAAAACAATATAACAAGACAATTTTTATACCGAAAAAGGGATAAACATTAATTAAATATAACGACGACAACAAAACAAAAAGCTGTAGAATGAAGAGCTCGAACCATAAGCCATAGCAATGCCTCAAAGCAAATTTATTGATGATAAAGCAGGCTCATATATAAGAAAGCAATAAAGAGAAGTAGTGAACAAGACATATCCCAAAACGATTGGTTGATAGATAACCTATGTAGGTAGTAGGATCTCAGTAAGTTTGCCTGATGAAGCATAGACTGAGATTTCTGAGAACAGTATATATAAGTTCCCAATATTATACTATGGTTTTCTTATCAAGGCCTTAAGGGTATATTTTTTACAAAAAAAAAAAAAAAGGAAAATGTAAATGCTTTGAATTGATTGCGAAAGATCATGACTGCAGCAAAACATTCGAATTTGAATTTGTTTTCAGTATAAAAAGTTGAGCGACCCGAGGTCAGTGGACAAAAAAGAAAAAAGAAACAAGTCAACATAATTTATGCAGCTGAATTTGGCGATGATGAACAAATTGAATTAAAATGTACCTATAGTGGATAGCCAAGAGATTTGTTGCCTGCCTAGATTAGTAATGGCATCACGCTTCCTTGTCTGCAAAGTAGAGTCAATTGTATTAATACATGATTATAGATTGCTTTATATAATAAGACAGCCTCTTGGCTTGGCTGTGATCAATTTTAGGTTAAGCACAAACACGTGATTTAAAAGTAATATTAACAAAATCATGTTGAGTTCCTACTGAAAGACGACGATTTATGGGTCATCGTAGGAAGATGTAAAAAAGCAGGTTACGCATAATATGATATGTGATTTCAAGAAATAAAACATAAAGCTTGTTCAAAACTCATAAGCAGCCAAGCCTACACAAAACAATAACCACGCGCCCACGCCATATTACTATGATTCACCTTGACAGCTTATCAAGGCTCCAGTAGAAGGAAAAGAATAGGATGTTGTGCACTCTACAAAGAGATTGTAACATGTAGCCAAACAGGGAGACCCGCCCCCGCCATATAAAAGGTTTAACTTCCTAATCACCCCATGCAGCCGAGTTTAGATGAGTTCGCAAGCCCGGTTTAACCTTTTTGTGTGCAAAATAGCTAACTGTCTTTGTCAAACTCTTACTCCGTATAATTACCCCTATAATAATATAATCCATAAATTTCCCACAACAAAAAGCAAAGGAATAGGATAAGGAGAGCTGAACAGAGACCTTAACAAAGTTGAAGAATGCACAAGTATACATCAGTCAATCAATCAATCAATCAATCAATTAAACTAAAGGAATCAATTAAAACAAAATTAATAAAGAAGAAGAAGAAGAGTGAGGAGGAGAACCAGGATTGAGAAGGAGGATCGTATTGAGCAGCCATGGATTGAATGCTTCGAGTACAGCAATTGAAGATTCTTCAACATGTTCATTATTCACTACTACAGTACTATGGAGTATTTCTTAATTTAGGGTTTTAGTTTGGGGATTTTACAAACACCTTCTTAAAACCGCGCCTTTTCCAATTCTACCTTTACAAACACTCGATAGAAACAAGACAACAAGTAGGGGTGTTCATAATAAATCGAACCGTAATAATCGAACCGAAAAACCGTGCATTTTTAAGATTCGGTTAACCGAACCGTTTTGACAAAAAGGTTCGGTGAACCGAACCGTTAACTTTATTATGACAACGGTTCGGTTAAGGTTCGCAATTTTAGAAAACCGGTTAACCGCGTACCGAACCGTTTACAAAAAAGTAAGCAAAAAATTAAAATATTATATCAAAAATTGTTCTTTCGTTTAATTTGCTTAGTGTTTCTAAATTCAATATTAGTTAAAGTGATTAATACTAAAGTTTACCTAACTAAGTTTATTGTTGAGTATAATATATAATGAAAATTTAATTAAACTACTATATAAAATTAACGAAAATTAAAAAAAAAAAAAAATATATATATATATATATATATAGAGGCGGGATCTCGTGAGTTTGGTTCTTATGGTGAGTTTGTGCTCACACTTTTAGACCATTGGATCAAGGAAAAGTATACGGCTAAAATTGAATCTTAAAGAAATAACTCAGCCCATAAAACACGCGCTCCGTGCTTCTCTTAGCTAGAACATGAGAAGTCATTACATTAAAATTATGTCATCCCTCTCTCTCTCCATCCGAACAAAAAGAATCCCAGATTTGGGCGAATACAACATGCAATAAACAAAATTATTGCTTCAG
>JAGPOY010001735.1:0-16425 GCA_018983105.1 Silene uniflora
CAAGAAAAGGGCCAAAAAGGCAAGCCCCTATAGGTATGATCACCACCCGAACCATCATCATAGCTACCACCACTTCCACTAGCTCCACCTTGACCATCATCTCCTCCACCATGAGGAAGTCCATAGGCACCATAAGCATCCGGATATCTACTCCCTTGATTTCATGCAACAAAGTCACTAGAAGAGGGATACCCACCCGGGGGCCAAGGAAAGAATGATGGGTGAGGGCCTTCCGGCCTAATAACACCTTGCCTAGCATAATGATCATAAATGGGTGATAAGGCAAGACGTTGGTCGTCTTTAATAGTGTTGACATTGATAGACAAATCACGCATCATGTTCATCATATCATCATTATAACCATAAGAGGGGTTAGTAGATGATTGCCCTACATCATGACGAGAGGTGGTAGTACTACGTACTACTTCTCCTAAGACAAGATGATAAGTGGGTCTCTTGTAGTCCTTATGGGTACGACGCTTGACTTTAACAAATGGTTCGATTTTAGAAATGTCACCGGGTAAGGTAATGGTGTCATGGGCACCTACCCTCCAAACCATGCGGGCGTGGTCATTCCTAAACCAATTTAAAGATTCAAAATAAGCATAGTCAAGTCCGTGTCCCTTTTCCCTACACTTGGTCAATCTCTCCAATTGGGTAGTCGCGGGGTTAAAGTCACAAACACACTCTACTATCCTAGTGATAAGACCTCCTAAGAAAATAGCATGATTCTTTTGGTTGGTTTGCTTAGTGAGGTGAACCGCAAAGTGGTAAGGGATGTTAATCGCCCAAGGTTCGTCACCATCAACATTAAGAAAGGAGCCAAGAATTGTAACCTTCAATTGCCTCACTGAATGAGGCTCATTCCTACCCAAAAATGTCCACCCCATAAACCTTTGCCAAATCCTAATTTGGGGATAGTCAATGTATTGATGGGAGACGTGCTTCCAATCCGAGAAAGGGTATTGGGAAATTGCTTTCCAAGTGTTAACGGGGTTGTACCCTTCCGGTGATTCCCAAAGTAGGTTCTTATGGGGCAAACCAAAAATGTTGGCAAGGTCCGCTAAGTCCAATCTATAGTCGGTATTAAAAAGACGAAAGGTGACATGAAAAACATAATTCTCCTTCTTAGAACGGTGGAACTCAAAAGAGCTCAAAATTTCTAATGTCAACTCGGGAAATGTCTCATGATACATACCATAAGCTTCCTTCATACCAAGACTAACAAACAAGGCTTTGTCAATTTATCAAGTTTCATGATTTTTAAGGACTCCTTGTTAATGAATTTAGTCATCTTAATCTCTTTTGCCCTTAACATAACCCAATTGTTCCATTGAGTTTGAGAATTAAAAACAACATTAGAATATGTAGCATCATACCATTGCCTTGGCTCCTCCATTTGCACATCCTCCACATGAGGCTCCTCTATTCTAGCTCTTTTGCTAGCTTGATTACCCTTGCCCCTTGGTGCCATATTTTTCTGAAATTTTAAGACGAAAAATTCATCTTAAGCCCTTAAGGCAAGCATAAGTTCATCCAAATCAACAATAATAGAGCACAATAGCAAGCTAATATACCCTACAAGCAATAAGGGACCATAATACTACCAATTTCAACCTAAAATAAGGGAAAAATTAATTTCCCCCAAATCAATCTAGGGTTAGGAAATGGGGAATATGGGTGATTTAAAGGATGAAATTAAAGAGAATAGAGTAGAATATTTACTTGTTGATCTTAGGAATGGAATAGAACCTTGATTCTTGATGATTTGTGAAAGATTTGAGTGATTTTAGTGAAGAGATGAAGAAAATAAAGAGGAAAAGAGAGAGTGAGTAACCGTCGAAATGCTGATAGAATGAATACTTAGGCTTTTTTTCTTTCTTTTACCTTTGTAAAATAAGCGAGAAAAACCTGGATATCCACGTTCCCGATCGGGACTGATGACCCCGATCGGGTTTGACCGATTTTAGTCGCATTTGACTTCCTTTTCCCGTATTCGTTATTAGCACCCCGTTGGTGATTATTACGTCCCTGAACGGGATTGGAACATGGGAATGCGTGCCCAAATAATTTCCCTTCTTCTTTTCTTCTTTTACCTACAAAACACACTCAAATTGACTTTAGCTAATTTAGAAATGTTAATTACTAATTCTAATAAAAAGATTAAATTGCCAAAATTTAAAAACATAAATAAAACTAATTTAACAAATATTGTCGGTCCTTCTTAAAAAACAAGTCAACGCCCGTAGGAGCTTGTCATATTCTTGTGCGTGAACACGACATAAAAATATGTAAGCAATTGATAAAATTAACGATTATTTAACGGGAATACTCTGAACTATTGGTGGTCTTCTCAAAATAATATAAACTTCATTTAATCTCAAAATAAACTGCATTATTATACATATCTTCTCATAATAGACTCGAGTAATTTTTCACCTTTTTTTAACCTTTTATCTCAGGTTACAAATTTTCCAAAGCATTAAAAAATACACATCTTTCCTAATTGCTCTTTATCTCCTTTTAATCTTCATCTTCCCCTCTCCTTTCCATCTACTTCCTGCTTAATATTTAGGCTATTTTTTTCAATAACCATTAGATTAATCTTTCTATAATAATTCTGGCTAACAATCTAATTCTTGCCAATGAACAGCAGAACAAATCAAAGAACCTAATTAAATTTCCCAATCAAATTAGCCATTATGCTTCTTCCTTCTTCATACCACGATACTTGGTATATTGGCATCCCAATCAAAGCAGTTTCCGCAATTGAAACAATCCCGAAATCAATCGAAATCGCAGGTGCTCGAGAGCGGCGATATCAATGGCGGCGATTTGCGCAGGTGAAGGCGGTTGACGCGACATCGCTTTTTGGTTTAGGGGTGATGACAATGGATAATCGAGTGGAGAGAGAAAGTGAGGCCCGTGGTTATGGTGTTGGACCGGCGGCTGAGGATGGCGATAACTCTGAAGAATTGAGGCTGGTGGGAGGTGGTGGTGGTTGAGTTTGGTGGTAATGGTGTTTATGGTTGGTGCCTTGGTGGGTGTTAATGGTGAAGGAGTAGATGGTAAGGAGATACGGAGTATTACAAAAAGACATGACTTGATTAGCAGGTAGTAGCCTAGGTTACTGGGTATATTATGAGAACAAGGAGTGAATAGTTCGGTTTATTCTGAAATTAAACGAAATTTGGAGTATTTTAAGAAGGTCGGTCATAGTTTAGAGTATTCATATTAAATAACCCTAAAATTAAAGCATTAAAGAGCAATGACAATGAAGAATAAGTTTTATCAATTTGCTCAATAGAGATTTCGTAAAGGACCACCGTATCACTCCACTCGTCAGCAAGAGACGGAGCGTCACCCTTGAGATCATAAAATAAATTGTTAGAGTACAAATAATCGTCAAAAATGGTCTCAAAATGGGGGTACGAAAACTCGAAATTGTAGGACTCATAAAAAATGGAGGGTTCATCCCATTTAACATTTACTCGGTGATCATTAAATCCTACGTCAACCACAAAAGGGTCAACTATATCATACATGAATGGAATCTCGACGGATTCTATGGTCTCGGGAATTATCACATCCTCTATGCTACAAATGGACTCATTTTCACTTGCGGCAAACATGGCCTTTACCTCCTCTACAAAAGGGTCGTCGGGGACAACAATGGGGTTATTTTCAATAATGAAAGTCAGACCATCGTCGTCTTCATCTAACAATTCAAGGTTATTAGGAGAAAAATTAAAGACTCACATTGGGAGGGCGAAGGAGAAGAAAATACAGGTAATTGCTTACTCTCTTCCTCCAATTGGTCAAGCGTTTGTTGGAAATGAGCACAAGCAACGGTAAATTGCTCATCATTTGCATCCAATCTTTGGCCCATTTGTTGCACTAGAACCAAAAATGGAATTATTGCTTCTTCCAAACCCGATGACAAAGTTTGTTGGCGGCCCACCTCCCGACATTGATCGGCCATGAACCTTAGAAAGCTCCAAAGCTCACCAATGCGCATGCAGTAAAGGTTCCCATTGCTCACGTAGAGAGCCAAATCACGAGTTTCCGCATTCATTCCTTCAATCACAACCTGAACCAATTCAAATTACGATAAATAAAACCATTAGAAGCAATATAATTGACATATTCGTCAAATCGAGACAAATAGTCATGAAAAGGTTGGTTTGGTTCTTGAAAGAAAGGAAATACGGCCATCGGATGGATATGAGATTCCCGTTGAGATAGTTTCACCACCTGAAAAAGGCACTAAAACTACAAGAAAAACCGTGAGAAAATCGCAAGGAACAAGTGTTCCTCGGGACAAAGAAAACAAGACAAAATTCAACAACTAAATAGCAAACAAAACCTTGCTCCCCGACAACGGCGCCAAAATTTGATAGGGGATCGCACACCTATGCAAAAATACCCTATTGGTACGACAAGTAAATGTAGTATATAGGGGTCGAATTCCACAGAGAGCTCGGTTGTTTATTAATTAGTTGTTATGGGTAGAATATAATCTTGGTAGAGTTAAATGAGTTGAGCTTGATTTGGGTGCAAGTAAATAAAGAACGATAATAAAAGAAAGCATCTAGGAATTCGGTTCAACATGTAAAATAAGTAATTGCGTGAGACAACATGAGATGTTATAATATTGTTAACTGTTTTGGTCAATGACACCCGCCTCTCGACATTAGTATCATCAATCATAGAACGTAAGAAAGCATTTACACTTAGAAACGGGTGAACCCGATCGGGTTCATAGGTTTCCGGGTACAAAGCCTTCAAGTCTTATTTTAATGCTCAAGGAATCCGATGGTTTGTGATAATTGCTCCTTAATTGCCCGGATAAATGTAATCTTTAGCACCAAATGCTAGTATCCAAGGCTCTCTTCAAGTCTTCATAAGATCCTTGCACATTAACTCTCAATTGTTTACATTTCCACTAAAATAATTAGTGAAATGTAATTTGGATCAACATAAATATAAACTTGTCATGCCATGGTCCTTGCCTAGTTCAATTGCTTGCTCAATGTGGTGGAAAAAGCCTTTAAGTGTTTAGATTCCTACAAAAATAGCAAATGCAAGCAAAACAACTACAAAGTAATATTAGCTCAATAAAACACTAAAAAAAGTGCAAATAGCAAGTAAAATGTGAGCTAAAGATAGGGGAAAACTCTATAAAATATGGACTTATCAGTGCATTCTAGGGTGATTAGCGATCCGAGAGGACCTTATCACTACTCTTTAGACCGATTTACTAGATTGATTTATGACCCGTATCTATGCCTATGACATCCATAATGAACCGACGACCCTAGCTTCTTTCTCTATATAATTGTATCGTCATTTACAATCTCTTTCCCTTGCCTATTTGTTAGTTTAGTCAATCAAATCAAACAACCCCAACTTGTCACCAAGACAGACCATTAGTTAGCATTTAGAATATCATAGTCTCCCTGTGGATTCGATCCCGACTTTTCCTGACTGCATAGTTAGAGACCGTAGGGTTATTTTTGAGAGGTGTGCGATAGCCTGTCAACGCACTACAAATGGCCACATGTTTGTTAAACATACTATACTCCCTACAAAAACACTTTAATTTTAAACTCCTCTTCAAATGCTCTACTTCAAAAAACCGTTGTATTCCAACCTTCGTGTTTTTGGTTGTTTGTGCTATCCTCTAATTCCCTCGCCCATGATTCACAAGCTTCAACCTCGATCTACTCCTTGTCCCTTTCTCGTTTTTCCCGACCATCATCGTGGGTACAAATGTTACGATCTTGAAACTAGATAAATCATAATTAGTCGTCATGTCATATTTGACGAGTCTCGTTTTCCTTTTCGTGACTCGTGTATAAATGACCCGCCTTCCTATGATTTTCTTACTGAGCTCGTATCTCCCTATGTCCTTCGACATACTCTCCCTGACTCTGTCGACCCAGTTCAGTCAACACCCTGAACTCCCACCAGCCCTGCTACTTCCCCTACCTCTAATCATACTTCGAGCCCACCTACTGCCACACCTAACCGCGCGCACAGTCTTATGGCGTCTCCACAAATCCCATCTTCACCTCGTCCTCCACCAATCTCTTAGGCCGTGACACGGGGAGATCATGGTATACGGAAACCAAAGCCAATATTTGACTTTAACGCCACCGTGTCCATATCCCCTTTACCCTAAAATCTCGTATCCGCTCTTAAAGATTTAAATTGGAAATTGTAGATACCCAGTGTCTGCATCTTCCAAAAATCACTCAATGATGATCGGACTACAACGTGTTTTTGATATACGTTCGTGGATCGGCTATGCATGAGACGATTCAATGCATTACTCGGATACAAAAAATAATGTCAAAAATGGTTTTCTAACTTCATTTACATTACAAACAACACTTTTTAAAGTTTAATCTGCCTTCGGACCCAAAACCGACCCAGAAACCCGCAACTCGAGTCAACCCAAATCTCGAACGTCAAAAATAATGCCATGAAATGGTTTTATCTTGCCATTTGCATTAAAGTGACCCTAATTAGAGTCAAAACCGACACCTGACCACTCACCCGCCTTCCTGATTACCCAATCGAAGACGCACAACCTACCGTGCTACTGTTGGGAGCCTGCAATACTTGTCCTTAACGCGCCCTGACATTGCGTTCTCAGTCAACAAACTAGCACAATTCCTCACGCATCCAACGAGTACCCACTGGACTGCCCTAAAAAAGCTCCTCCGTTATCTTAATGGGACTCTTCATCTGGGCATCCATCTACTCAAGGATGCTCCCTTCAATCTCCATGCTTATTGCGAGTGATGCCAACTTGGTCGGTGATAAAGATGACTACATATCAACTACCGGTTACCTTGTGTCCTTTGGTAAAAACCCAATAGCCCGGTCTTCAAAGAAACAGCGCGGCTTATCTCGATCATCAACAAAGCCGAGTTTCGGGCTACTGCCGATACTACAACTGAGGTCCTTTGGTTAAAGTCCTTATTAACTGTGCTAAATATCCGTCCCAATGGTTCCCATGTGATTTTCTGTGACAGCCTAGGTGCTACAAATTACTCCGCTAATCTTATCTTCCATTCAAGAATGAAGCATCTAGTCCTTGCCTTTCATTTTGTTCTGGAACAACTGAACAAGTCAATCTCGGTGCTATACGTGTTCAACATATCAATGCACTGCTTATGTTTTATGGAAGCAAGGGCTTTTTAGTAAATAAATGGCAAAATTAAATGACATTTCGACTGTTTCCCGGGAATTTTGATTGCAAGGCGATTCTAATACTAATTTTGAAAAACAATTGGAAAAGTTGACCAACCCCGGTCTTTTTGGGCATTCGACGTTTTCAGTAAAGAAAAATGAAAATAAATCCCGTTTATTTACTAAAATTCCTTTTTAATCAAAAATCACGGCAAAACGTAAAATTTCAATTTAAAAAGTGGCTATGAATGGAAATTGGAGAACAAGAAAAAAACACTCCTTCCCTCACAAAACCACTCCCCAAGCCACGGTTTACACTGCTTACATCCAAGATCGGACTAACTCTCCGACCATCCATCTTGCTGGAGCATGTCAAGACTAATAATATTCCTATCAAATAATATCTAAGGGATAATTGTATATTCAATCAATCAGAATATCGTCTCCAACCAATACCCATATTCTCTCCTATAATCATGCTATTATACTCCCTCCCATTTATTATAAGTGTCCCATTGTGAGAATGACACGAGAATTAAGGAAATGAGTTAAATAATGTAAAGTATTGTAGTGGGGTGAGTTAATTGGAGAGAGGGGAGGTAATGTGGGTATTATTGTGAGTGAAGTGATTAAAATAAGTATTGTTATAGGGTGAGGTGGGGTATTGTTGTGGGGTTGAAGTGATTAAAATAAGTATAAAACATTGCCAAAAATAGACAATGCGACATTATTGTGAATAGACGCAAATGGACAATGGGACACTTATAATGAATGGGAGGGAGTATTTGTAATTAGAGTAATTATTTTGTATGTTCATACTAGCATTCAGACTAGCCTTTACTACTATATATTGTACTGTAAATCCGTAATTAACCATTGTAATTATCAGAGTAATTTGATAACTTATACCTTGAATAACTCTTTTTTTCAAATCTTATACCTAAGATAACTTTTTTTCAAAGTTTATACCAAAAATCCTATTTTCTTCCAAACTTAATACCAAATCTCAAAAAAAATCTTGAAAAGACTGTTTTACCCTTACTAATTAGTCCACCCACCATTTCTCCACCCTCTTTATCCATAAACACCCACATCCACCATAGCCAACACCACTATCTTACCCGTAAGCGCCGCCACCAGCTCCATCTGCGGCGCATCATCACTGCCGTCCTGCCGGCAACCCCCATTAGATCACCGTCATCCCGTCGAACTCCCAAATTTTTAATATTCAAATCTCTAAAGAATTACTGAAACACGGAATTACATACTTAGCGAAATTTCCGAATTTCATGATACTAGAGTGAAAATAATGGTACTTGCTTGAAAACAAGTTGTTTTAGGGTCAAAAAAAGGTAACAAACAGACATTTTGGGGGATGAATAGGCGACAAGTGACAAGTTATAATTGGAATAGGTAATGAACTATGTGTTTGTTGATTTGTTTGGGTATTTGCGACATGTTCAATGAATATTGATGGCATAAAAATGATAGTATGCCTTGAGCCCATTGATACAGGCACTACAACGCCCACCACAATCACTCCACTTCCCCATGTTCAATGGGAGACGATGGGTCTAATGGGGGTTTCCGGCAGGACGACAGTGATGATGCGCCGCAGATGGGTTGGTGGCGGTGTTAACGGGAAAGATAGTGGTGTCGTGGTGTTGGCTATGGTGGATGTGGGTGTTAAGAGCATCCGCAAAGGTGGAAACGGAGCTCCCCATATACACTCTCTTTCCTCATATGAGGCTCCTCATTATTGCACCAAGCTCCCGAACATTTGGGGCTCCACTGTTTTTAGGGAAGCTCCCCAAAGAAAAAGTAAGTCAATTTGTGTTACTTTTGGGGAGGTTCCCAAATTTGTGTGTCTGAATTGGGGAACTTCATTGTTGCATAGATGTAGTTATGAAATGAGAAGGGTAAATGGAAAAGTTAGTGGAAAATGAGGTGGACGAATAAGAAAAAGAAAGAGAAAATATGAGGAGCCTCACCGTTGCGGATGCTATTAAAGAGGGTGGAGAAATGCTGGGTGGACTAATTAGTAAGGGTAAAACAGTCTTTTTAAGATTTTTTTTGAGATTTGGTATTAAGTTTGGAAGAAAATAGGATTTTCGGTATAAACTTTGAAAAAAAGTTATCTTAGGTATAAGATTTGAAAAATTGAGTTATTCAAGGTATAAGTTATCAAATTACCCTAATTATCAAGTATTACATTCTTCACAAATTCCACCCATGCCGCACCGCTATCATGCTTGTCGTTGTCTCATGATACCGTCTTATATATCGTCTTACAGTCACAAACTACACAATACGCATGCTAGCAGTGGCTCTAAAATTAAAGAGCTCATAGCCTCATATAGTCTTATATATCAAGTGCTACCAATTTTTTGGCCAATACTTTCGCAGAGAGGCGAAGTCGGACAAGTATAGCCCAAGTCGATATTATTGTTGATAATAATATGAATTTTCCGAGCATAACAAAAATATAATATAGAGCTAATTGACCATTGGAATGTCATAATAAACACAGCTGCTCATGCAATTAGATCGATCACAATGGTGGAGTTATTTTTATTTTCATCGAAGGAGTACCTTAAGTATATCAATTTTATAATTTATACAAATACGTAAATAAAACTATCAACGAAATAAAATGAGCTTTGGCTAACGTGATTACGTGAACAATAAATTGGAACAAAAGGAGTACTAAAATTGTACCGTGTTCGAGTAAAAAAAAAGTGCAGTACTAAAATTGAATTCGAGTACTCGGTATTTTTTTTAGCATTACTTACCACCCGTAGTAAATATCGGTGTCTCTAAATGGTGCTATATTGTATCGGCAAACCGGACACCAAGGTATTTGATTAGGAGTCTTCAACCACTTAACAATACAATGATCATGAAATACGTGGTTGCATGGCATGTATGTTACCATTACGCCATTTTTCTTGGCCGAATACGGAAGGCAATTCGAAAACGCGTCAATACATGATACCTTTAGGCCTGTTTTCACAGCCAAATTCTCTAAGCATATGGAACAACATAGCTCTTCAGCATCCTTGTATTCAACTCTTTTCCTAATTAACCGCGCCAAACATGGATCTCTTACGCGCCTAATGATCCGCGACAAAGCTTCACAACTATGTAGTCTACAGTTGAGTTGATGACGGTACGCTGCAAGTGCAACATTAAACCCTGACAAAGATTCACGTAGTTGATCATAGAGACTATCATGGTAAACCGTAACCTTATTAATGTCGACAATTAGATGTGTTGGCCTTGGGTTCGAGTCAATGTAAGATTTGAGCCTTGAAATCACTTTTTCGGCCGTGTCAGTCCCAAGTTCCATGTTAGACGCTAGGTAATCCTTGATGATTTGCCATCTACTTATGCTGTCAGGTTTAATCGTTAGCCTCGGAGATGAATCAAAATCTTCGAATATCGTGTTATTGTAAGTAATGTATAACATTTTCCGGCGGTCGACACGTTGTACGTAGAATTTGACTAGGAACTCAGGGGGACACAACTCGGGAAAGCACTTCAACTTGTCACGGATTTCGATTTCTGTTAGCAACCCATCTTCGACCGATCTATATGGCATTGAATGAGGATCTGACATTGAATATTTTCTTTTTTCGTATTTGGGAGGTGATTATTATTATTATTATTATTATTATTATTATTATTATTATTATTATTATATTAGTATGAAGATGAGAAGAAAGATACTCTAGCAGCGATGATTTATAGTTTTATTTTGGCCTGATAATCATAGGTGTACTCGCAGTGGAATTCTACCTTGCTTAAAATTCTTAACCGTAAGCTTTCCTAATTGTCATCATACAAATATTTGAGTATTGTAACAGAATCCTAATTTGCCTAAAACTGCTACACGAAACCTGAATGGTAGATATATATACACTTTTAGTATCAAAATAATACGTACTGATTTGGCCTACCTAAACAATTCAGCTTATCACTGTCCAGTAATGAACTCATCATCAATAAATTTCCTGAACCGTGCTGCATAGCTCTTGGGCGACAAAATCGTGGGCGGAACATCTTTCGGCATGACAAAGGAGGACTTGAAAACTGACTCGGCCCATTTGTCAATTGTAAACTGCCGCAAATAGTCGATAATGCCACAGACTATTTCCCTTTTGCTCTCGTCAACGCCAACGAGTAAGGAATAGTCCATGACATCTGCTTGCTGCAATTTTTTACATCCAACGACAAATTAGTACCCTTGTCATGTTCACCCACATTAAGTAAAATTGTACTAAGAGCTTTGATTTTATTGTCGATCAACACTAATGGTAAAAATTAGTACCCTTCCTTACCTGTAGAAAACCTGTATCCTTCAAAAGAGCTTGCTGCAAGAGTTCTTTGGCAGTTACGTCAAAGTGTATCGGTGAGGACTTCAGGTGATCGTAAAAACTACCATCTAATAGAACATCTGGAGTAACTGCAGCCGCCACAATCTTCCGGGCAGGATTTAATGTGCCCTTAATATCATATTTTCTATCAAAATTTCGGCCATAGGAAAGGTTGCTCATCACCAGTAGAGTGAACTTGCTCTCTTTTCGTTGCCTAACAGTTACCTACAACCACAATCTTACATTACAGCTTAATTTGACAAAGGCGGAAAATATGTAATTATTCTGAGTATTACCTACCTGATATAGCCCAAGTATTTTTGCTAGGCACGTCTTATCCCCAGAATTGACATAACCCTTCATATGGTTGAAATACTCCGGAGCAAGTTTCAAGAAAGATTCAAGCTCTATTTGCGGAATTTCCTTGACGATTAGCTTATCGTCAAGGGTTTTAGCAAAGAGAGACTTGCTTTTACCCCCTTGGGCATCCCAAGGTTTACATCTACTTAGGGATGCTATATAACAGTTTTCGGGATAGCAATGCTCCCTCAAAGCACGGAACTCGTTAGCGTAGATTATGATTACCGAGCTTCTAGATCTGTCAACACCACCTAAATTGACTTCTGGATGTAATTGGTTATTGCCCAGGCTAGCAAAACCAGGAAAATCGTTCATGAGATGTCTTGCGGAACGACGTAGGGTTGCATAATCAATGTGTAACAGGTGAGGAGTAAAATACTCCATGAGAGTCAGAGCACAAGCAATTAAACTTGATATTTCTCCTTGAAAATCAGAGACGATATGGTCAGCATCTTTGAGTGGTATGTGCAAGCGGGACCCTTCTTGAAAAATCAGTTTAGATATGAAATGCACAAAACTCAAAGACCGAAGAAGTACGTTTTTGGTAAGGTCGCCATATCTTGGAAGGTAACCAGTGTACAAGTGTTTGATGGAATCCTCTCGGATGCTTGTAAACGAATCCCATACCCAATCGTCTTGATCTAGAGGAAAAGGTTTGTTCTTCTCACTTTCAACAGTAGACTCAAGTGTCGCCAACCGTCTTTCCCATACAATCGCTTCAAGAAGGATTTCCCACCTTACTCTATTCAAGATCAGAAGTATATGGCCAGGTGAAGGTGTCTCCTCACTCAAAATGCCATCGATCTTTTTCTATCAAACAATCATGCAAGAAAATAATCAAAATCTAACATGAGGTCATATTTTGCATCAAATGCAAAGAGCGAGAAAGAGTAAAAATCACCACAAATGCTGATCTTTCGAGTTGCAGCATTTCTTTAACGCCCTCAGACACGTGTTCTCCAAGTTTTCCAAATGCACCTTCAACGTTCTTGAAAAGCAATGTCCCTTTTGCACGGACCTGCACAGTAAGTTGCACTTTTAAATCTCTTTTCCGTTTTCTATTCCGAATGTATTAGCGTTAGTGCTTTCTCCCACATAGAATATATCATAATTAGGAAAACAATACGATGTGGACTATAAAAAGAGAGAAAAATACCCGAAAAAGTACAGGAAAGACACGATTGTTTTTGAGGGGTTTTCCCCCTCTTCACTGCCAATTACATCAAAACATATAGACCGGCATTGTCTTAAATCGAGACCGGTTGGCTCATCTAGCAATGAGATATGTGAACCAATGCAACAACCTATTTTTTCCAGTTGATGGATCTCCATATCCTGGACCACGGTGACGCCCAACTCGCAAAGCTGCTGCACTAAATTGTCAGCGACAGATTTCTCCACCAAGATAACATGTGGCTTATGTCTTTTCACAATTTCTAAGAGATCGGTCATGGAAACACTGGTTTTTACCCTGATTAGAAGAAGTGTAGGGTTGTTGTATTCAGTAGGACCACTAGTGAATGCAGATTGTTTGGTGAATACCAAACCTTGTATTAGAAGACTGCAAGTATAAAACCAAATAATGATATACTCGCCAAGTGAAATATAGTGTAAAATAGGTACGCTGATGAGACACAAGTCCGAGTTTATATGAAAATGATAAAACAGTACAGTACCTTTCATTTGGGTTTCCATCCTTCATGCACTTGATTTTGACACAGTTAGAGGGACACATGTCTTTCTGATAAATTTAACAACGGGCCTGGGCCCGTTGTTGAATTTAACATGGTATCAGAGCCCATGGTTATATGACCTGGGTATCATGGGCCAAATGTGCAGCCGGACGAGCAAAGTTGCTCTGTTGAATTTGTCCGGTCTGAGTTAATACTGGGCCAAGTTTACAGCTGGACGAGCAAAGTTGCTCAGTTGAATTTGTCCAGTCTGATAAGTGGGCCTCACATGTGAGGGGGAGTGTGAAGAAACCCGATAGTCTCACATGTGTTGGTTGTCCCACATTGATAAAAAGAGGAGAAGAACTACCACTTTATAAGGCAAGGGGTTACTCCCTCTATTGCCAATTGGTTTTAGAGTGGAACCCTCTTGAGTCTCCGTTGTGGACTCTGTCTCCTCCGTTTGGGTACGGCCCAGGCCCGTTGTTGAATTTAACACTTTCCCCTTAAATCCAACTGGTTTGACAAAGAAAGATGAATCCCATGCCAGTTTCGTAAAAATCTTCACCCATGTTCCGTGATTATCTATTCCTGACTTACTTAGCAAGGTTTCGACCTTAGACTGAAATTCTCCGTCCCTTACGTCATTCAATCCCCGTAATCTATTATCCTCGTCCTGCTCACTCGGTTTAATAAAAGCTTCTGGTATATGCCAGAATTCTCCTCGTCTTTTTATTGGATCCATTCTAGATAGAATTTACAAACACCGACATCATTAACTCAGAATACTACCACCCTAATTAAAAGAAAAGCAAAACCAACATCAAGTTTTACATTTTACGCCAAATTCAAGTCCCAATCATTTGTTTACAATATTTGCATTGCTTGTGAACAGTATTTTAATCGTTTGTAAACAAATGACTAGGACAGCGGAAGACTCAAGTTACAATAGAGATAACAACTACACCGTACCAATTGCTTCCTACAAAATTATTAGGGAGTAGGGAGTAGGGACTCCTATATGAGATACGGAGTACGTAACAAGCCAACAATTAAAACCAAGAGCAAAATAACAATGCAGAAACAATCAAGAAATCATAAACCGACAAATTAACCAAAAACAGCGCGTAATAATCTAGTAACAAAATCGAGGGTATATATTAGAATCGGAAAAAACATATCATCATTTCACAAAATCAAGAATTCAAGACTGTATAGCAGAATGCATTAACACATGAAGCTCAAGAAAACTGTATCATACTTGTTCTGTACTGACTTGGAAGTGTTGACAGACAGCAATGTATGTATCTTGCTCTACCCCTTTGAAATGAGACGATTCTTGGACTTTTGATCAATGGATGATACGCAATGAACTTGAAAAGTATACCAATGAAGAAACGCTATGAAATCGAAAAGTATAATAGAAAAAGAATGAAATTTATGTAATGGGTTAGTATTACTCCAAGAAAATTGAAGACTACAGTGGAACAAAAAAATGAAATTTGTACAACGGGGTTACTATAATCCTAAAAAAATTGAATATCAATCAATTTATATGTATGGAATTAGTAAGAGGTTGAATGTTTCGAGAATAATCGTCATGCAACTCATGCTATTTAGGATAGTAATTAATTCTCAAATTTGAGTACCCGTTTCTTTTTTATGTGCAACACTTTAGTTTTGTCTTAACTTGATTTTGTTAGTTATCGACCTCGACTTGCTTTTTTGTGGTGTCAAGATTGCTTATGTATGTTCTCGGTGAGACGGAAATGGGTCGTGCCTTGTTCCAACCCACCGTGTCTATAGGAGAAAATGGCACGGCCCATGCCCACGAATATGAGCTTCCGTGTCGTGTCGCACCGTGCCGGTGAAATGAAATGACGGTCCATGCTCTCAGTGTGTCGTGTCGTACTTGAAGGTGTTCAATCAATTTCTTCACTTTAACTTTTTTTTTTCTTTGTATTTTGAGCGTGCCAAAGTGTGTCGTGTTCAGGTGGACCGTGCTGTGTGTGAGGTAGGCACGGTCTTTTTTCTCAATCTTTGGCTCATGACGTGTCGTGTTAAAATGGGTCATGAGCCGTGTTGGGGTGTGCCGCCCGAACAACCCGCGTACGGTCTTCCATCTCTAACGAGTGCTATCATTTTATACTAGGCTCTTTAACTGATTTTTTATATAAAATTCTAGCCTTTGGGTCAGTAGTTCTTGTGTGAGAATATCTCATATTATCTCATATTATGAGACGGTTGCATTATACGGAGTATAAAAACATAGTATCATTTACTAGCATAAAAATAGACCGTCTTGGGATGTGAGGTCGTCTAATTTTGGAATTGTGTGAGAATATCTCATATTATCTCATATTATGAGACGGTTGCAGGTATTTGGTGACACCATGGCTTGCAAGCCCACACATACAAACTGCTTTTATGAATTTTTTTGGGAGGCCTCCTGTGTTCAGTTATAGGAGGTATATTGGCTTGCTTTGATCTTGTTTTGGTTAATTTGAATGCTAAAGATGTTTGGGTTTTGTAATCTAGGATAGTGCGATCAGTCAGTGGCGGAACGAGGGGTCTAGTAAGGGATGCAGCCTCCCTACTCTATTGTACTCGTAATTCGCTTTCGTGGTAGTTTATCCCCAACCCCTAAAATACTTTGGGATTAAGATATTGGTCCTTCCTCTCCATTGTGGACGCTCTAACCACTTGTCCTTAAAACACCTAGATTAGGCTTTTTTGTGTTGTAATGACCACTTTGATTAGTAGTTTTCAATCTTTTGATAACTGTGAATAGTTTGTGGCATGACCAACAGTAGTGAATT
>JAGPOY010001736.1:0-16423 GCA_018983105.1 Silene uniflora
GTTTTAGGGTTGAATTAGGTTTAGGTTAAAACCGGGTCAAGGGTAAACGGGTTGAGGTAATTGGGTAAATACGATTCTCGACCCAAAATGCAAAATGTGATGAAACCCGACTCAAACATTACGATACGAACCCGACTTAATTATATTTACGATATCACGATGCAAATACTATATAAACGTATGATAACTAATATATATAATAATATCGGTTTAATCGCTTATGAAATACGGGGTATTACACCTAACCACCACAACTACTTCCATCCCTCTTCACAATACCCGTCTCTCCAATAACATCCGCAAACCCAATCCCAAATATGCTAAACTCTCCACCTTACCTACTACCTATGTTACTCCCAACACCGTTAAACAGGCACTTATTGACCCGCTTTGGCATGCTGTGATGCAAGAGGAATATGATGCTCTGATTCGCAACTCGACATGGTCTCTTGTGCCTCCTGCCACTGCCCTAAACGTAATTGGCTGTAAATGGGTCTTTCGCCTCAAGTATAACCCGGATGGTAGTCTCAAGCAACATAAAGCCCGTCTGGTTGCTGAAGGCTTCCATCAACGCCCTGGTCTTGATTACTCCGAAACATTTAGCCCTGTAGTTAAACCTACTACAATCCGTCTCATTCTGTCCCTTGTCGTTTCCAATAAGTGGTCCCTTCGCCAAATTGACATTAATAATGCCTTCCTTCAAGGGACACTTACCGAGTCTGTGTATATGGTTCAGCCACCTGGGTTTGCAAATTCCGATACCCCAAATTACGTCTGTAAGATACGTAAAGCGATTTATGGTTTTAAACAAGCTCCTCGAGCTTGGTATACCGAACATAAAAATTACCTACTGTCTTATGGTTTTCAGAACTCTATTTCTGAACCGTCGTTATTTATTTATGATTGCACTAATATCCGTCACTTTATGTTTTAGTGTATGTCGATGATATAATAATTACAGGTCCGGATAATGAGAAAGTTCTAGTGTTTATTCATGCTATTTCTTGCCGTTTTTCGCTCAAGGATCTGGGCCCTTTATCGTACTTTCTGGGCATGGAAGTTACTCCAGTCAAATCCGGTATTCATATTAATTAGACGAAGTATGTCTCTGACATTCTTGCTCGCTACAACATGTCTGATTGCAGCCCCTCCAACACTCCCATGTTATCACATCCGTGCTTGTTGCGTGAGCCCGACCAGCCTATTCATGATGAAACTAACTATCGAGCTGTCGTTGGGAGTTTGCAATATTTATCCTTGACACGGCCAGACATTGCCTTTCCTCTCAACATGTTGGCACAGTTCCTTAATCATCCGACAATACCACACTGGACTGCTCTTAAACGGTTACCCCGGTATTTAAAAGGTACGCTAAATCACGGTATTCATATATGCAAGGATACTCCGTTTAATCTACACGCCTATTGTGATGCCGATTGGGCCGGAGACAAAGATGACTACGTTTCTACTACGGGTTTATTGTGTTTATTGGTCATAATCCCATTTCCTGGTCATCTAAGAAGCAACGCGCCTGATAAGTGCTTAATTTACATACTTTAACCCCCTATGATTAGCTCTATTTTACATGTCTTTTAGCACTTATCTTAGTGTTTTTAAGCTAACATGTGTGTTTCTAGTTTGTTTTGATATTCTAACATATTTTGTAGGATTATAAGCTTTATGAGCTAAATACTACAACTATAAGCAACTAGGAATACAAGGCTAGGTCAAGAGTAGAAGTTGGACAAGATGTTGTGTTTTGCATGGACTTTGCATGACTAAAGGATTGGATTAATGAAGAAAATGCAAAAGCAAGTCAACATAAGTCAAGCCCATTTTCAAGTCCATGATATTATTGAGAAGTATTGGATGCCAAAAGTGAGATAATGCTAGGTCAAAAGGTCTTAATCACATTCTTAAACGAGGCATTAAACAACAACATTGGATACCATGGGCATTAACTCGGGCAATTAAGCAAGAATATCAGAAATGCCACGGTCCCGATCGGGACCATGTGATCCCGATCGGGAACGCCCTATTCTAGCCCGACTTTGCTCTTCCTCAATTGTTTACGTTACTCCCTTCATTTCCTATATAAAGGGAGTTGATCCGAGTGCATTTGGCTACCATCTTTTTCCACCTTCTCTTACACAAATTCTCATATAATTCTCTTAGTTTAGTAGGTAGTTTAGTTTAGATTAGCTTAGCTTAGTTAATCATTTACATTTCAAGTTATAATACAATTTCCATTCAAGACATTTCTATTTACATTGTTCTTTATTCCTATTTCCCATTCAAGGTAATTCTATTCTCTTTATGTTTATTTCATTTGTTTATATTCCTTTTTATTTTATCATGTTTGAGTAATTTACTAGTCTAGGAACTAGGGGAAACATGTGATGAAGTATTTGCAAAATGAGTAATTAGTAGATGTAAATATTGTCTCTGTTGTTTCTTTTGTATGCATGCTATGCTTTAACTTGTTCCATTAGTCGAGAGGCAAAGGACCTGAGAAGGACATTCACATGCGTAGGTAGAATGGACTAAATCGGGAGATCGATGGACCGTTCTATGGTTGATGATACTAATGTCGAGAGGCGGGTGTCATTGACCTAAACAACTAATAATACTATCACATCTCATGTTGTCTCACGCAATTACATCTTTTACATGTTTAACCGAAATTCCTAGATGCTTTCTCTTATTATTGTTTCTATTTAGTTGCAATCAAATCAACTAAATCGATAAACCTACCGAGATAGAATTCGTCCCATAACAACTTGTTTTAGCAAACCACCGAGCTCTTTGTGGATTTCGACCCCTATATACTACATTTACTTGTTGTACTCTAGGGTATCTTTGTATAGGTGTGCAATAACCTATCAAATTTTGGCGCCGTTGCCGGGGAGCGCTGTTTTGTTTGCTAATTAGTTGTTGAATTTTATCTTGTTTTATTTTGTCTTGGGGAACACTTGTTCCTTGAGATCTTCTCACGGATGATTTGTAGTTTTAGTGCCTTTTTCAGGTGGTAAAACTATCTCAAGGGAATCCTCATATCCTCCGATGGTCGTATTTTCGTTCCTTCAAGATCAAAACCAACCTTTTCATGACTATTTATCTCGTTTTGACGAATATGTCAATTATATTGTTTCCCTTGGATTCATTTATAATGAATTTAAATTGGTTCAGGTTTTAATTGAAGGCATGAATGCGAAGTCTCGTGATTTGGCTCTTTAGATGAGTAATGGCAGTCTTTACCACATGCGCTTTGGGGAGCTTTGGATTTTTCTAAGGTACATGACCGACCAATGCCGGGAGGTAGCGGAAATGAATGTAAGAGTTAATCCGTTGGACGATGCTATTTCTCGTCTCCAACAAATGCTCCAACAAAGGGCCGAAAGAGATGACCAATTGACCGATACTTCTTCTCGTCTCCAACAACCGATGAAAAAATTGGAGGAAGCAAGTAAGCGATTGTTCACTAATTTTTCTCCTACACCTCCCCAATGTGAGTCTTTTTCTCCAAATGACCTCGAATTATTAGATGACGACAATGATGGTCCGACTTTTACTATTGAAACCCCCTCATTGTTGTCCCAATTGACCATTTTGTAGAGGAGATATATGATACACTTGCCATGACCGATATTGAGCCCAATTTTGGTAAAGAGGATGAGGTTATACTCGAGACCTTAGAAACCGTTGAGACACCACCTTTAGTGGTAGATATCGTTGACCCTCTTGAGGTTGACGAAGGACTTAATGATGAACACATAGAGATTAAAGGGATGAACCACCCCCCATTTTTGATAAAACCAACCACCTAGAGTTTTCGTACCCCCATTATGAGACCGTTTATGATGATAACTTGTGCACTAACGATTTTTTCATGGTCATAAGGGCGATGCTCGTCCATCTCTTGCTGACGAGTGGAGTGATTCGGTGATTTTGTATGAACTCTCTAATGAGCAATTTGATAAGATTCATCATTCCTTGTCATTGCTCTTTCATGCTTTAATCTTATCAAGTGCTTACATATTCTTGTGTCTTGTTCATGCGCAGGAATATGATAAACTCCTTAGGGCATTGACGTGCTTTTTAAGGAGGCGACATGAAAACAAAATTTAGTTTTATTTTATTTTATTTTTTTTCCGCATTTTATTGCTTTCTTAGATTTAGTAATAAAATTTTAAACTAGCTACTAGTTTTAAGTTGTGTTTATAAGTGTTGGAAGAAAAGAAGAAGGTCGATTTGATAATATCCCGCTTTTCCAAGTCACAACCCCGTTCGAGGACGCAATTGTCACAATTGGGAAGCTAATTATCCAACACGGAGAGCAAAGTCAAAACGCGAAGAAACAGTCCAACCCGACCGGGATGACCTGTTCCCGATCGGGACCTTAGTCATCTACGAGCCTTGCGTTTATTTGTACACGAGTATTAGGAATAATACTCGACGGGTATTCCTCTCCTTCTTTCTTCTCTATTTTTCTTCCTTTCAAACACTAAAACACGCTCAAGTCGTGCCATTCTCCTCCCCTTGCTTATGCTAGCTTGGGGGAGGCTAGCTTGTTTAGAATGTATGTTATTTCTTTGCATATTAGTGTAGATTTCTTGCAACCCATTAGACATATATAACCTCTTGTCCATGTGTTATGAGCCATAGTTTTGGTTTTGATGTTGGTCTTTATGTTGACACATTGAGGACAATGTGATGTTTAGCTTGAGGGAGGAAATGCATTTGCATTTAGTTAGTTTGCATTTATGTAAAACTTAAGAGAATTTTGAGAAAATTTTGAATTTTTTTTTAAATTCATGCTTAATTCTTTGCTTGTCCTACCAATGCCCTCTTGTTTATCCCATTTTATGTCTAATAGCTTTGACTCTATTGATTTTGACGGGATTGTGCATGCATAGGGATGTCTTGACATAGTAGATGGATGACGAATTTTGGACCGAGTAGGCTTGATCTTGACTTTTGGCAAGCTACAAATGGTAAGGTAGAGCCTCCTTAAAGACCGATGCATCCATATCCGGTCTCTCTTAGGTGAGTGGTAGTCTCCTTATAGTGTGTGTTACATCAAAACGCACAAGTACGGTCCTCTATTCATTTTATTTAAGCATTACTTTCATATTTGCATTGCATTTTTAAAGCCAAATTTCACATTGATAATTTAGCCCTTTTCTAGCCCCATTCATGGTCTTAATATCCTTAAGCTACATATAAATTGCCTACCTTTGTCAAGCTAGTAGCTATATTATTGTGTTGGGAAGCTCAAATTGGGATGATCTTACAATCCATATCTTTGTGAATGAAATATGAATGTAATATGAAAGTTGAAGTAAAGTAAGAAAAGAAAAAAACAAAGAGAAGAAAAAAATGAAGAAAAGAGAAAGAATGTTGAAACAAGCAAAAAGCAAGAAGGAAAATGAAAAATATGTTGTTGCTTGGAAAAAAGAAGGAAGTGAATTTAGTAACCCTCATACTTTCATGAAATATTTGGAGAGTTTATTTAAGATTTGTAGTGTAAAGAAGTCATTTGACATTGTTTTTGGCTTCTAAATTGGGTACTTAGGTTGGAATGAGCAATTCTCATGGTTTTGTTACTAGCTTGGCTATTAGCTCCACAAATCCATAAATATTTGTCCCCCTTATTACCCATCACAAAAAGCCTTCTACTAACCCTTTTTGGCTTTATTATTGCTTGCATTTGATTGTTTGGCTTATGATTTGAATGTTTACCATATTAGATTGCGGGCACACTCACATGAGTCGAGGATTGTTGAGTGATTTTTCACAAAATATCCTTTCACATACAATTGAGTATTGAGTGTACCGCGAGAGTCCAAAAGTCAAAAGATCATGCAAGAGCCGAAAAGTGTACTTGAACTTGTCCATGCTGCGCCGTCGTGTAAATCTCATTCATGTTTAGCTTTTCCCTATGCCCTTGTTGTTTGGGACGAGAGTCGTTGCTTGTTAGCTTTATGGGATTGCATGAAAGGGATGATTGCTTGCTTGAGGACAAGCAAGGGCTTAGCTTAGGGGAGTTTGATAAGTGCTTAATTTACATACTTTAACCCCCTATGATTAGCTCTATTTTACATGTCTTTTAGCACTTATCTTAGTGTTTTTAAGCTAACATGTGTCTTTCTAGTTTGTTTTGCTATTCTAACATATTTTGTAGGATTATAAGCTTTATGAGCTAAATATTACAACTATAAGCCACTAGAAATACAAGGCTAAGTCAAGAGTAGAACTTGGACAAGATGTTGTGTTTTGCATGAACTTTGCATGATTAAAGGATTGGATTAATGAAGAAAATGCAAAAGCAAGTCAACATAAGTCAAGCCCATTTTCAAGTCCATGATATTATTGAGAAGTATTGGATGCCAAAAATGAGATAATACTAGGCATTAAACATCAACATTGGATACCATGGGCATTAACTCGGGCAATTAAGCAAGAATATCAGAAATGCCACGGTCCCGATCAAGACCATGTGATCCCGATCGGGAACACCCTATTCTAGCCCGACTTTGCTCTTCCTCAATTGTTTACGTTACTCCCTTCATTTCCTATATAAAGGGAGTTTATCCGAGTGCATTTGGCTACCATCTTTTTCCACCTTCTCTTACACAAATTCTCATATAATTCTCTTAGTTTAGTAGGTAGTTTAGTTTAGATTAGCTTAGCTTAGTTAATCATTTACATTTCAAGTTATAATACAATTTTCATTCAAGACATTTCTATTTACATTGTTTTTTATTCCTATTTCCCATTCAAGGTAATTCTATTCTCTTTATGTTTATTTCATTTGTTTATATTACTTTTTATTTTATCATGTTTGAGTAATTTACTAGTCTAGGAACTAGGGGAAACATGTGATGAAGTATTTGCAAAATGAGTAATTACTAGATGTAAATATTGTCTATGTTGTTTCTTCTGTATGCTTTCTATGCTTTAACTTGTTCCATTAGTCGAGAGGCAAGGGACTTGAGAAGGACATTCACATGCGTAGGTAGAATGGACTAAATCGGGAGATCAATGGACGTTCTATGGTTGATGATACTAATGTCGAGAGGCGAGTGTCATTGACCTAAACAATTAACAATACTATCACATCTCATGTTGTCTCACGCAATTACATCTTTTACATGTTAAACCGAAATTCCTAGATGCTTTCTCTTATTATTGTTTCTATTCACTTGCAATCAAATCAACTAAATTGATAAACCTACCGAGATAGAATTCGTCCCATACCAACTTGTTTTAGCAAACCACCGAGCTCTTTGTGGATTTCGACCTCTATATACTATATTTACTTGTTGTACTCTAGGGTATCTTTGTATAGGTGTGCGATAACCTATCAGCGCCTTATCTTAGTCATCCACCGAAGCTGAATTTCGTGCCATTGCTGCCACTACTTCGGAGATGTTGTGGTTAAAATCGCTTCTATCTGA
Source organism: Silene uniflora (assembly GCA_018983105.1). Taxonomy (NCBI): domain Eukaryota; kingdom Viridiplantae; phylum Streptophyta; class Magnoliopsida; order Caryophyllales; family Caryophyllaceae; genus Silene; species Silene uniflora. The sequence goes on from JAGPOY010001736.1 coordinate 7,461, forward strand.
ACTCAAGCTTACAATTCCTAAAGCTCCAACTATATTCTGTGATAATTTGGGAGCTGCTAATTACTCGGCCAATCCGATTTTTCATTCTAGAATGAAGCGTCTTTTCCTTGCGTTTCACTTTGTTCGGGAACAAGTTCAATTGGGCACGGTCAAAATTCAACATATCAATGGTGATGATCAATTAGCTGATACTCTTACGAAGCCATTGCCTAGACCACGATTTCTATCTCTTGCTTCCAAGATTGGCCTTTCTCTTCGACCGTCCATCTTACGGGAGCATGTTAAGAATAAAACTGAGTCAACTACAACAGTAACAAACTCGAGTCCTAGCTCGATTCAATTGCCTTAATCTTCTCCTTGTTTTACTCCTTATTTTACTCTTTATTTGTTAGTCAAATGTATCCTATATTCATGTAAATTGTTAGCTATTAATTAGGCATTAGTTGTTACCTTTGTAACTATAAATACTTGTATCATGTACTCATTCTAATTATCAATATTAATCGTATAATTCAACTCATACTTTACAACTCAATGATTTGCTTTGTTTTCCATTTTAATGATCTCGACATACATAAATTTAGATGGTTGTATCACATAGAGAGTCGAGTTCAATAATTATATTTAGAACAAGGTTGAAAGTTTATAAAATATGAAAAAATGGAATATTTTCAAAATAATAGAGAAATCATGATAATAATAACACACTCTAATACACTATTAAAAAAAATGAAAATAATAATAAAATACAAGTACAAGAATAATTAATAAATAATAGAAAAATATAATTCCGAATTGGATATCCTAATAATGGGTTTAAACTAATATCCATGCCATATCCAAAGAACAAAAAATCGGATTGAGTATACGATGAAAACTTAATTTTGGGATCAAATAATTGGATTTTCCGCTCAGTCCTAATTCACCGTGTATTTGGGTTAACCCGCTTTGCTTGGTTTTTGTAAAGCTCTGTTCTTTTGCACTTAGTATAATTTTGCTGAACTGACCTAAATTTATAGGAGCTTTACTTTTCTGAACTAATTAATCTCATAAGAGTTGAGTTGAACTTATAGGAGCTTAAATTCCTGAACTTATAAGAGCTGAATTGAACTGATGCTATATGAGCTGAACTGAAATTATACAAGCTTAACTTTTCAGACATTATACTAAACTAAACTTATAAGAACTTAAATTTTTGAACTGTATTATAAAAATTACACCCAACTTAAAGATAATGACCTTTAATCTAAAGAACATGGCTTTTAGTGGAGCTAAACCTGACAAAACTGATCCGCCGAGTAACCCGACCCGAACCAAACTCCCACCTGAATCTGATCCGAAACCGAGTTGACCGTGTTGATTATCAGAAACTGACTGTTATCTCCAAATAAGTTGAAAAAAACAACTCACCCGAAAATGATGAAACCTGAAATGACGCGACCCTGCAAACCTAAACAACCTGAACCTGAATTGACCCGCAAACCCGGTCCGATTGATCCATTTGCCAGGTGGTGTAAGTGGAGCTAGAGTACCCGAGTTTGTTAGGTCGGATGGGGGAGTTACTCGATTTGTGAAGACGGTTCTTCGCCCCTAACTTGGTAGACAGTAAACACCCGCATAATTAGAGAGTATCTTGAGAGGCGACAATGCTGGGACTCACATCATCCACAACACTTCACCATTTCCCTCCTCGCCCAGTTATTAAGTTAAGGGTTTCCACCTTCGTCAAAGCCTTTTCCGTCAATTCCTCCATCGCCGGAAGAACGAGCTACGAGGGTGTGCAGTTGGAGGAGAAAGTGGACGATGTAGGTCCCGCTAAAACAAGGCTTGATGCTTGGATTTCCTCTAAAATTGGCGGAATTAGTCGAGCTCGGGTTCAGTCCAGCATTCGTGCCGGTCTCGTTTCCGTCAATGGCCGCGTTGTTGATAAGGTTAACCTCTCTACTCTCCATTTTCTCGTTCCATCTTAATCATTTGTTTATCTTTGATTAAAATAAGCGGAGTGAGTATTTGTTAATGCCGCTGTGAATGACAATTGGACCAAATTGAGAGCGGAGGATCAAGTTACCCATCAAAACTTTCCTAATGTAGAAAGGTAAACAATTGACTAGACGGCCCAAAATGGAATACGTAAACAATTGACCGGAACGGAGGGAGTACTACATTACTACTTACTTCACAACTCCTATCTAGTGCTGTATCCTTTTTGCTGTAACAAGGTTCATTCAGATGCTTATACTATGTAGTGTTGTGTGTGGCGTTTTTGAACATCCGCCTGTTGGATTTCTGTTTGTCCAGGTCTCGTACGCGGTTCGAACAGGAGATGATGTCAACTGCACCATTGCAAAGTTGCAACCTTTGAGGGCTGAAGCAGAGGATATACCTCTGGATATTGAGTATGAGGATGACCATGTCTTGGTTGTCAACAAACCTCCCCACATGGTGAGATTTTTTATCTCATACTTCCTACTTTTCGAAAGGTCATTACCTCAATTGGAGGGTCGTTTTATATTGTTGTGGTGGAAAATATGGGAGAAGATCATCATGCTTGGCGGTAGGAAGATATGCTTATGTATTGTTGAGCCAGTTGTTGTAGTAATAATTAAAATCGGCTTCTTCATTAGAGATTGTTAATGCTGCTGTATGTAAGTATGTTACAATGTGTTGAGCTTAGTTTAAAAAAGTGCACCTAAGGCGTGCCTTGGATGAGGCACTAGCCAAAACGCCTCGGTGCATTTTAGGTGCGCCTTTTAGACAAGGCTCACTTAACAAGGTTAACTAGTACACACTTTCCATATCTTATAGACATGGCTCACCATTTTCTTTTCCCCATTATTCCTAACTTCACTCCTTTTACATGTTAGCCAACTTGAAAACTCCTAAAAAGGCTATTGTTCCCCAAAATGTTAATTGGAAATTACAAATTTGTTATAATACATAGGGCACCTCACGTCCAAAAGGTGCGCGCCTTCGCCTTGCGCTATGCGCCTCGTCCCCTTAGCGCCTCGGTGCACCTTGCGCATTTTCAAACTAAGGTGGTGAGGTTATATACACATAAGTTAATGTGTTTTAAGTGTGTGCTGTTGGGGACTTGGGTGTGCTTGGGTGGGTGTGGAGAGTAAACGAGGTCAATGGTAGCTTACCATAAACTTGTTATGATGATAATAGCCATTTGCGGAGGAGTGTATATTGTCCCTTGTTGTATTTTGGGTATTGTGGTATGGTGTTGCCTCTAGCTGCATTTGGGTATACGTGTGGATCAATGTCCCAAAAAATTATTAATAGATTTTTCTTATTTGCTTTATATACTGATTATATTATACTCCGTACTACATTTCTCCTATTTTGCTTTATATACTGATAATGTAATATTATACCATGTTCAGGTCGTACACCCAGCACCAGGAAATCCAAGGGGCACTCTTGTTAATGCGATTTTAAATCACTGTAGTCTCCCCAGTACATTAGCTAATATTAGTAGACTTTCTACGGTTGATGAGGCTGAGGATGTCTCTGAGGATGATTTTGATATAGATTCAGATATAGAGCAAATTTATCATGAAGAGCCATGTTTTTCAGTTCGTCCAGGGATAGTTCATAGGTTAGACAAAGGCACTAGTGGTCTGCTGGTCGTCGCTAAGGTCAGGCTTCTAGTTTTCAGTATCTTGCTGCATTTGGAATTAATTGTTGTGGTGTAAGTAAATAAACACTTAAAATGTTGTTTATCTATGTCTTCATAACAGGATGAACACTCGCATGCTCATTTGGCACAACAGTTCAAGTACCACACAATCAATAGAGTTTATGTAAGTCTCACATCTGGAGTGCCTACCACTACTTCTGGCCGTGTAGATATACCGATTGGTCGTGATTTAAGTAACCGAATTCGGATGACTGCTGTTACTGGACCTAGTCACTCAGGGCGTGCACGAGAAGCTGCTAGCAGGTAAATAGTGCCTCCAACATTACATGCACTGCATTATTTTATGAGCTGTTCCCTCCATTAACTTTAATTCATGACATTTGGGTTTGGAGCAAAATTTTTGGAGATGAAAAATTGGGACCTACATTCGCATGAGAGTATTTTTGTTTGGTTTGTGCGTCAACACTCACGAAATTCTGACACGGCATGACATTTCGACACTTCAATTTAGGAGAATCACACTTGGATACCATGTCATGTTTGACACTTTTTTTCACGACGTATTCTTGTCTGACATTCAGATACCTTATCATGTTCTGACATTTTTTCACAAAATAGCCTTGTTCCACACTTGGATTCCATGTCACATCACTATAGGTTCGATTATTCCTAAGTCGTTCCAAATTAATCACCTATAGGAGTATAGGACTAGTTTTTTCATGAGTTGGTATGTACCATATCACACAATCCATAATTGAAAAGACAACAGGTTTAGCCATTTACAATTTCCGCGACTTGAAATTTCTGAATATTGGTCAGAGGTCAGTTCTATCAGGAATTTCTAATTTACGACATGATGTTTTACGTAAATGTGTTTTGTTAGTACATAACACTGCGATTTTAATTTTTGTAAACGTGTCTAAACACCATTATGCAGATGTGAGATTCAAGCCCTTACGACTATGTTATCAGATTATTATTTTCCCTTTCTTTTAGGATTATTTCATGGGAATAATCCATCCTATGGGTGGCCTGCAAATAACACTCCATCCTATCAGTAATTCCAATTAAATCCATCCTATCCACCATTCTTTCCATAACAGCCTGAGATAACCGGCTACCTGCTCATAAGGTCAGATTTTGAAAAAAAAAAAAAAAAAAAAATCTAAAACTAATAAACGCACACAACTTATCACTTTCTTCCTAAATTTACCAGTTTAACATCCCTCCTAGTAAACACCAAAAACACACCTTCTCCTTCATTCTTCTTCTTCTTCTTCTCCGTCTCACCTCTTTAATTTACTCTTCAATTTTCTTCAATGTTTACATTTTTCCTCTTTATAATCAATATCCACTTCTCAATTTCCCTGATTTCTATTTCGATTACAATCAATCAATACCACAATTAATAAAGGAAGGTGGTTTAATTAATAAATAAATAATGGAGAAATCAAAAGCCACATTAATGGTGCCATTGTTGTTGTTATTAGTCTGATAGGAGTGAGATTCGATGTTTCGAATCATCGTTACAAAGCTGGAGATCAAGTCCCTCTTAATGCTAGTAAGGTTAAATCAGCAATTTTGATGATGTTTATTTGGTTAATTTGGGGATTTAGGATTTTCTGATAATCACCCACACACTGATGGTGAACACGGCGGTAAATGAGGACGACGATGAGGTGATGACGGCGTAGGTGGTGCGGTGGTTGTGGCGTCGGCGAAGGAGCAACGAGGATCTCTATCGCGAAAACATACCATAGGCGTCCTTAGTGACATATTTCCTGCGAGGCGGTGGTTAGTTTGGGTCGTCGGAGAGGTGTTGGGAGGGTTGTGTCTGGTGGGTGCCGAAGGGGTTGTAGGCGGCAAAGCCGACAATTGGTGGTAGAGGAGATGCTGAAGAAAGAGAGAAAGGAGATGTTGAAAAATGAAACAAATAATATTAGATAAGCAGGGAGGGAGAAGGTTACCTAGTGTAACAGGTGAAAGTTTTGAGTGAGTTTGTTACGGGAAAATGAGGGAATAGGATGGATTTAATTGAAATAACGGATAGGATGGAGTGTTATTTGCAGGGCACTCATAGGATGGATTATTCTTATGAAATAATCCTTTCTTTTAAATGTAGGTACAAGGTGCTTGAAGTGCTAGCCAATGGTGGTGCTGCAGTTGTTGAATGGAAACTGGAAACTGGGCGTACACATCAGGTACTGTTTTATTTTTACTGGGAGTATTTTCTTTCTGAACCAATGGTACAGAGAGAGAGAGAGTATCGAATTAATGTTGTACCAAGGAGTATAAGCTGTTGCATGATTTGGCATATCACTGGCTGCCTTAGTTTGAAAAGGCGCAAGGCGCACCGAGGCAATAAGGGGCTGAAGGAGTAAAGTTTAGGAATAAAGGAGTAAAGTTTTCAAGTTAATCTAAAGATTTAGACATGCTAATGAACCTCGGTTAGCGAGCCTTGTCCAAAAGGCGCACCTAAAGTGCACCGAGGCGTTTCGGATAGTGCCTCATCCAAGGCACGCCTTAGGCGCGCTTTTTCAAACCAAGCTGGCTGAATTAAACTTGTTTGTAAAATGATTTTGAGGTACAAAGGAATGTGTTTATCTGTGTACTGTGTATAAGGATGGCAATTGAATTTAAAATTGAACCGAAACTAACTGACCTGAAGCAAAAGGCTGATCCAAAACCCATTTTTTAAAAGCTGCTCCCAATCCACTATTAATTAAACCCCGAAACCTGTATTAAAAAACTCCAACCAAATTTACAAATCTTAATCATTGTGATACTTTTGGAATTTCATTCATAGAAAATAGTTTCCCATTGAGTCATAAGATATTTGTCACTAAATGTATTGGGTCCTTGCTTGAATTAGATCCGAGCACACGCAAAGTACATAGGCATTCCTCTACTAGGGGATGATCTGTATGGCGGCACCAAGGACATGGCCTTGTCACAGATTCGACCCAAAATCCGAGCCAGCTATCATGTTGAGGCCATTGATCTGGCTTCCAGCATTGAGAGACCTTGCCTTCATGCTATGGTTCTTGGGTAAGAAGAATATGGTAATTGCATTATAACCCTAGTAATCTTGAGTGTGAGTCTCAAAGTTGATTGCTTTTGAATACTCTTCTGTAGGTTTGAGCATCCGTGTACTGGCAAACTCATGCACTTTTCATGCCCTCCGCCGACTGACTTTGCTGAAATTTTGAACACGCTGCGCAATATCGGGAAATAGAAAGGTGGTCAGTAACAGTGGTCAGGCATAGGGACTGGTGCTGTGGGAGATCCTTCGATCCAGTCCTTGTAGCTGCTTAAAAGTGGGTCCATGTTACCATTGGTCTGGATCGGAGGACGGAGGGAGTATATGATTATAGCAGCTCAGGTTAGTACTTAGTATAACTCTTTCTGGAGATGCTGCTACAGCTTTACTGGAGTACTTTTGTTTAACTATTGAGGCAGATGTGCCATGTATCTATAATGTTAATATTAATATTCTTGATTAAGCAGAGTAGACCAGTTTCTCCAAGCTTTGACGGAAAACACGGTGGCAGATTCATCATTTTCCTTCTGTGTGAACAAGAGCGAATGCAAGCTTGCAAGACTTTGCAATCTTTCATCTGGAGGGCTTGCCAACAATGATTTAGCCTAACTGAGAGTATGAATTCTATGAAGTATTGTTTAGTTCAGCCGTTTTCTGAGACCACAAGTTTTGTATCGGATGGATCTTCCATGCAATATTTGTGTTCTCAGTCACATATAATTCAACCGGCTTATAAGACTCCGTTCTCCGCCATGGATGTTTGTGATCATTGCTTATTTCATCATATACACGATCAAAATTTGTCAAAATATCAAGGGAGCTCGGCTGCCTTATGGCCACGATTAGATTTAAGTGCGACAAGTCGACAACCACATCTGAGATCAGAGCTGAAACATGTATTCGATGCTCCGTCATGCTTAATAAAGATCTACATCTCACTTGTTTTACATATTCTTCTTACCCACGTAACATCCTATACTAGGAAAAACTCCTAGTCCGTCTTAAACTCCTAGTCCGTCTTAAATAAGAATTTGAATAGAAAATAGTTAATTATACTCGGTATTTGTATAGGAGTGTGTTAACAGTTAACACCAATGCAATAATAAACGAGCCAACGTAAACTTGTGCTCTACAATGAGATTTTGTGTAAATATACTCGTGTGGCTTGTAAAGACTGTAAACAATCCCTAACAACCAAGTGTCTGGTAAAAGAAAATTTCTGTCTACTCTTCCCTCTTATTTCCGCTTCTTAATTTCTTCTTCTTATTATTTTTTTTTAACGGTTGGATAGATAAATAACCGTACCTACAATAGTTGAGCCTTCTTGGAAATATTATGCACAAGGACGTACTTAAATACTACATTATTAAACACAAAATTACAATTTTTATCTAAATAAGTAATGCAAAGTATTTCTGGTTATTATTATTATTTTTTTTTTTATCATTAATATTTCTATCTATAAATTTGTGCAGGATAAAATTACTTTGACTCGGTCTCTATGGCGCTCCTATCTAAAATGACTGTTCGCGAATTAATTTTGACTGGTGTAGCTGGAATAATTTTGGGTCACACCTATGAGTCAGTATACTATTTCTCCCTCTATGGCGTTTGGCCGTTTTTCTGTCCCGATAACCTTTTAGGCTCGTAACTTTTTCATCTAACTAGCTCTTTTTTATTTGCAGGAAGTTCCTAGCAAAGATCCCGACCAAAGTTGTGAAAGCGTCCCCCAGATCAAAGTAGCTTATTGGAATAATATATCACTGTTATGTTGTAATTTATGTAGTGTTTCCTATTAGGGCCGGTGATTATAGCTTTGTATGCCCGGCCCATATTATGTATAAATACGTTGATTGATTAATGAGAAGGCAACACAAATGATTAACACACAATACAATTATTCAACATGGTATCAGACTCAGGAAAACCCTATTCTCTCGCTTTCTCTGCCGTCTAAACCCTCATATTTTTTTCCCTTTCCTGTTCGTTCTTCTCCTCCGATCAACTATGACAGGCGGTGGGGATGATTCGAACACTCCCAAACAGACTATCGATCCCTTATCCCCGTTCTCTCTTCACAATCAAGAAGGACCGGGTCAGTCTATTTCCCATATCAAACTCCGAAGCGACAATTATGAAGAATGGAGTCGTTCCATGCGTCGATCTTTGAAATCAAGGCGCAAGTTCGGATTTTGTGATGGGACAATTGCTAAACCTACGAATGAATTTCTGTTAGGGCAATGGGAGGTTGTCCACTGTACCGTGGTTCAATGGATTCTT
>JAGPOY010001737.1:0-16416 GCA_018983105.1 Silene uniflora
CAAGTCGATTTACTCTTACTACATAATCAACGTTACTTTTATGTTAAAATACAAGAGCTTGGACAACATTTTAATCTTTGTCTTCATGACATCAATAACTTTATTCTTTGAATATTTCTTTTAGTAAACATAGCCGTGTTGGACATTTGTCGAGCTTCTTCTACCGAGTTAACATAGCCCATTAAGTTAGGATTTATTTTCTACATAAAATTTCTTAAATCTATTGATTTGTTAATCTTAAGGGTGTTGAATTGTAATGGTTAAAGATGGTGTTTATTTTATTGTAACTTGAAGGTTGTCTGGGGAAAATGTACAAAATACAGGGGCACCATGGAAAATATCAAATTTTTATTTTTATTTCATGTTTATTATTAATTTTTAATTACTAATTTATTGTCACGTCATCAAAATTTAACGGTCATTTAACGGACGTTACATTAAGGGGTACCAAGGGCAGAAAAATGAAAACTGAAGGGTACCATAGGCACATTCTCAAAAGTAGGGGTATCATGGGAAATCTGACAAAATTAAGGGGTACCATAGGAAATTTCCGTTTATTTAATTGCCTCATTATGCATATTATTTGTCAAGCCGTCGTTGTTGTGATGTTACTTTTATCGCTGTCATATTAATGATCAATACTCAAATTTTGTTAAAAAAATTACTTCTTTTAAGGATCCTATTCCTCTTTAAGTCTTTCATAAAGACCAGTTTTATTTGGTAGAATTTGTGATTTAACATAAATAAATTTATTTTTGATACAGTTTGGTAGATGTAAATAAGATTTTACACACAATTTTGAATTCACTTTTTTTATTTTATTTTACCCTTAAGTATAAAGATTTGGATAACAAAGACATTAACCCAAAGCATGAGCGCTTTGATCTTAATAATGGTATTGATAATATTGTTTGGCATAAGCCACCAAATAACTTTATCAAGATCAATTTTGATGGCTCAAAACGGGATGACAAACATGCAACTCTGAGCTTCAGTATCACACACCATGATGGTAAAGTTCTGTTATTACTTATTAGGTGCTAAATCTTGCGGTCAAACTAGTGTTCTTTTAGTCGAAAGTCTTGCACTTGGAGAAAACATTATCGCGGTTAAAACTCTGGGTTTTAATATTTTAGCTATTGAAGGAGATAATCTTTGTGTTTTTAACTCCATTCAGGGGACGTGAAAGGCCCCTTAGAAAATTTCTTCTTTAATCGCCAATATTAGGGTAGAATTTCTTCGTTCATGGAAGTGAAGTATTCTTATTGTTTTTGGGAGGCCACTAAAGTGGTTGACTTTATGTCGTTCATGTCGTTGATAGTCATTGGCTTTCACTCTCCTTCCTCATCTGAAAGGATGAGATAGTCTGATCTTACTCGAGGGATCAACCTAGTTTTGCTTCCATATAAAAAAAAAAAAAAATACCCATCATGATCATGGTTTTAAATCGCGGTATCGGTAACGGAGTCGTGGAATCTTTCTCAACTCGGTCGTCGCACGTCGAGTCGTGGTTATCGCCATGATATGTATTTACAAGCTTTAATAGATAGTTTATCGTCTATTGACTATTTCATACGTATAAAATTAAGATAAATTCTATTTTGGATAATTAATTTGACCAATGCCGTACAATTTAAGAGTTTTTCATTAAAAAATTGGCCGGTACAAGTTATAACTCGTTTATATCAGATTCATCGCGAGTTGTATCGGACGAGTTGGCCGATACACATTAGAAATCGGTCGTCTTTGCCGATACGTTCCTGTTTCTAATTTATCCGATACATCTCGGAATATCTCATATCGACCGCCTCCAATACCGATACATCTCGGGGGCGATACGATACGTCTCGACCGAGATTTTAACATAATCATGATCAACTTGTCATACGGATATCGTAGTCGGTAGGGAACTAGGGATGAGTCCGGATGACTAGTAATGAACATTGAGTTGATAAACGAATTGAATTACTTCTACCTCATGATGTAAGAAGTAATTAGTCATTTGCTTTCTTTCGATGCCAAACCAAACACAACATCAACGTCATTTTATTGTAAAAGTGTAAACTCAAATTTTTTTAGTTTCACATTTACCTTTTAGGTCTGAATGTGCAACTAGAAGGCTTACACGGCTCGGTGTTCGATTGGGTTCAAGAAACGGTTGGAGTTCGTAGATAGCTGTCTATCACGAGCTGGGTTCGTTTGGCTAATACTCCCTCTCATTCATTATAAGTGTCCCATTGTGGAGATGGCACGGAAATTAAGAAAATGAGTTAAATAATGTAAAGTATTGTAGTGGGGTAAGGTAATTGGAGAGATGGAAGGTAATGTGGGGTATTATTGTGAGTGAAGTGATTAAAATAAGTGTGAAGAGATTGGAACCTCCATTAATGATGAAGAAAAGCTTAGAGTTAGGTGAGTTTGTTATAGAGAGAGATAGAGATATTTAGAGAGAGAATTTTGTATTATTAAAAGTAGTTATTCTGTTACATACATCATGCTTATATAGTTAGTTGAATATCTAACTAACTTGGTCAACATTGACTCAATACATGACTTCCTTATATTGTTCACATCCCCTCCTCAAGCTTGACTCATCTTATTAGTTCGTAATCCAAGCTTGTTGGTAAGGAATGTATGCTGCTGTGCACCTAATGCTTTTGTCATCAGGTCTGCTAACTGTAATGCTGATCTTATGTGTTGAGTAGATAGGAATCCTGCTTGCATCTTTTCTCTAACGTAATGAGAGTCAATCTCCAAATGCTTTGTGCGCTCGTGAAAGACTGGGTTAGCTGCTATGTGCTGTGCTGCTTTATTGTCACATACCAAGGGAATTGGTTTAGGAATCTGCACTTTTAAATCTGCTAGCAGTTGATCAATCCACACCATTTCTGATGTAGTAAAAGACATGCTGCGATATTCAGCTTCTGCTGAGAGCTCTTATTAACTGTCTTTTGTTTTTTGGTTTTCAAGGAGACCAAGGCATCACCAAGGAATATACAGTAGCCACTCAAAGATCTTCCTGAGAAAGCACATTGACCCCAATCAGAGTCACTGTATGCATTAAGAGTCAGAGATGTGTTTGCAGGATAAAAGAGGCCTGTGTTGACAGTATTCTTCAAGTATTTTACTACATGAATTGCTGCTTTCATGTGTGGTATCCTTGGCTGTTGTAAGAATTGACTAAGATGTTGTGTGGAGTATGATATATCTGGCATTGTCATATTGAGGTAGAGAAGCCTACCAACCAACCTTCTGTATTGCTCAGGGTTATCCAACAGTTCTCCTGCATCTGTGGATAGTTTCAAGCCTCTGGAGTCTGGGCATTGGGAATTCAGCAGGTATACAATCCTCCATATTCATACCTTTCAAAATATCAAGAACAAACTTCCTTTGATTTATCAGGATTCCTGAATCATTCCTTGCTATTTCCAGCCCTAGGAAATACCTCATAGCTCCAAGGTCTTTAATTGTAAAATCCTGATGTAAGTCTTGCTTAAGTTGTTCAATTTCTGGTATTGACTCCCCTGTGAGCAATACATCATCCACATACACCAATGCTACTATGAACTTCTGAGTATCTGGATTGCATCTAGTAAACAAAGAGTAATCCTGTTTTGATTGAACAAAACCATGATTTTGCAGGAATTTTGTCAATTCAATGTTCCATTGTCTAGATGCTTGTTTGAGACCATACAAAGACCTTTTTAACCTGGACACCTGACCTGGTTTGGCTTTTTCATATCCTTCAGGAGGAGTCATATATACTTCCTCATCAATAAATCCATGCAAAAAAGAATTATTGATGTCTAATTGAAATAGAGGCCAACCTTGAGCTGCAGCTAATGCTAATAAAATTCTGACAGTTGCAAATTTTGCAACAGGTGAGAAAGTGTGGGTATAATCCTTGTATTTAACTTGGTTGTAACCTTTGGCTACTAGACGAGCTTTAAATCTTTCAATGCTGCCATCAGCCTTATGCTTAATTTTATAGACCCGCCTTGAACCAATAGGTTTGTGTCCCTTGGGCAACTCAGTTAACTCCCATGTCTCATTCACATCCAATGCTTCTAGTTCTTTATTCATAGCATCAACCCACCTTGTGTCTTGTTTTGCTTGAGAAAAAGTGGGTGGCTCAACTTCACTAAGGACATTAGCTAAAGAAGCAATATACTCTTCAGAGAAATCTATCATATCAGCAAATAAAGCAGAACAGACTGCATTTGATCTGTGAATGATTTTGTGTGGATTACCTGCAGTAGTAGGTAATTGAAAGCCCTGTAATCTAGAAGATAGCTGAGTAGGTCTTGTAGATTGTCTAACAACTGTAGGTTGATCAGTTGTTCTGATATTTCTTCTGGTGATTGTAACAGGAATATCTGGTACTTTAGTTGCTGGGACATTAGGAATGGTGGAGACTGTTACAGCAGGTGTCTCAGTAGATGATGAAGGTTGTGTCACAATTGAAGGAAGATAAAGAAGATACAGGAGTTGATCTTGGTGGTTGCACCACTTGCTCCGTGTTATGATGAAATATATCAACCAAAGAGTCATCTGAATTGTCAGAAGAAGTAGTCTGCTGATGTTGAAAAGGAAATTCAGTTTCCTTAAAAATAACATCTCTGGCAACAAAGGTAGTGTGTTTCTCAACATCATACAGTTTATAGCCTTTTTGTCCAAATGGATAGCCAATAAAAACACATTTCCTTCCTTTGGCAGCAAATTTATCTTTGCCATGATTAGTTCTTGAAATAGGAGCATAACAAAGACATCCAAAATTCCTGAGTTCATCATAAGTAGGTTGTGAACCAAATAGGACTTCAAAAGGAGTTTTCCACTGCAATATAGGTGTGGGCATCTTATTAATAAGATAGGTAGCAGTAAGAATAGTATCTCCCCAAAATTTAATTGGTACATTGGAATGCAACTTCAATGCCCTAGCAGTTTCAACCAAATGTCTATGTTTCCTCTCAACTCTACCATTTTGTTGAGGTCTTCCTACCACACTCCTTTGATGAACAATACCATTTTCCAAAAAAATATGAGAACATTGCTCCTGAAATAATTCTGTGCCATTATCACTTCTGATAACTTTGATATTACTTTTAAACTGATTCCCAACATAAGCTACAAAATTCTTAACCAAATCTGGCACTTGAAACTTATTCTGAAACAAATAAACCCATGTAACTCTGGAATGATCATCCAATATTGTCAAAAAATATTTGGCTCCTGAGATTGAAGCTGTCTTGTAAGGTCCCCACATGTCCATATGGACTAATTCAAACAGATTACTAGCATAAGATTCACTTATTGCAAAAGGTTGAATATGAAATTTTGATAAAATGCAAGTTTCACAGGAAAAATCCTTAGGGCATCCACATTGAAGAGTATATAATCTTCCTCTTATTTTTTCTCTATCCCACTATCTTTTCGACACCTCACGTTATCTTTCATCCAACTCATTCTCCACTATCTCCATCCTCCTCCTACACTTCTTCTATTTTTTTCCCCACATCAAAGAGGATCCTCTCTACTTCCTCTTCTATATTTTAATATTTTTTAATAATAGTTGATGTGATTATTTAATAAAGATTATATAAATTAAAATTCATATGCAATAATTTGATAGGGGAGTGGGCACTTGGGCCAAGGTTGAACTTCCTCTAAAAATAGAGGAAGTCTTCCTCTTCCGCCTTCAAAGAGGATGCCAAAACTAATCCCACATTGAAGAGGATGTCCTCTTTGAAGAGAGATGATGCTAAGAGGATCACCCATCCTCTTCAATGTGGGTGCTCTTAACATTGCCAAATGTCATTACATGTTTCAGTTTGTCTACTGAACTATGACCAAGTCTGGAATGCAAAAGCTCAATAGTACAACTGTTATTACAGACATTAGAAGAAGACTGATTTTCATTATGAGCTATATCAGCTGTCACTAATCCAGCTTGCTCTTTATTCCTTTGAGATGGGTCAAACCAGTATAAACCACCCTTCTTGTCTGCTAATCCCAAAGGCACCTTACTTGAAAGGTCCTGGAACATACAACATTCAGAAGTAAAGAACACATTCATGGGAGTATGTTGTATCAATCTGCTGACTGACAATAAGTTCTGTTTAAAATCAGGAACTATCAGAACATTTCTTAATTGAATATATGGAGTTAACACTACATCACCCATTTTATGTACTAATTTGATTGTCCCATCAGGTAACCCAATCATTATTGGTTTCTACAGCTTCCTTATATTATGTAACATCCCTTCATTAGATGTCATGTGGTCAGAAGCTCCTGTGTCTACAATCCAAGACACCTGACCATAAGTAGATGCTACTGCACAGACCTGAGAATAAAGATCGGCACCTGCAAAGTTGACAGAAGTAGAAGCTCCTGCTCCTGCAGTATTGCTAGATGATTTGTCAGAGAAGGCCTTGTAAACTTGATTCACCACATTCTTCACAATGCCATCTACCATGGCTTGATCCATTCCTTGTGATGCTGCATTATCTGCATAATAAACTCCAAGAGGATTATCAGAAAAAGGAACTGTCTCAGCATTATTGGCTCCTCTGTGATAAACATGAGATCTGCCACCTCTGCCACCATAATTTCCTCTACCCCTGCCTCTAACAGAACCAGCAGCAGCATTCCTGATTCTGATGTAACAAGTAGCTGCCAAGTGACCCTTCTTTCCACAGTAATCACAAGGCTTAAAATGAAAACATTCATCCAAATTATGACCACCTTTCTTGCAGTGAGTACAGAATTTTTGTGGCTTCTCAAGAGAGTTCTCAACCTTCTGTTTCTTCCAGTGAGGTTGTTGAACATCTGCAGTTCTGTTTGAAGCATATGCATTTGCCCCAGGGATCACAACTGCACTTTCTGCAATTTGTCTTTGCTTCTCTATTTTCTGCATAAGGCCTAAAGCTCTATTCAATGGAGGTAAACGTTCCATGGATAAAACAGTTGTCCTAACTGTGTCAAATGCATTGTTCAGTCCCATTAAGAATTGAATCAACTTAGAATTTTTTTCCCTATCCAGAATCCTTTTGAGTAATTGACAAGAACATGCATCTAAAGCACCACAAGAACAATAGGGGATTGGATCCAAAGCATCTAAATCTTCCCAGGCATGTTTCATCTTACTGTAATATTCAATTAAACTCACATTATCCTGAGAAATTTGACCTAATTCCTTTTTTAATTGATAAATCTCCAATCCATTCGTCTGTCCATATCTTTCCAGAATTTCATCCCACAAATCTTTAGAACTGACATCATATTGAACAGTTTCACTTATATGAGATTCCATAGAATTAGTAATCCATCGCTTAACAAGAAGATCGCATCGTTTCCAATGTTTGCTACGCTTATCATTACTGTCAAGAATCCTAAAAGAACCGTCGATAAAACCTTCTTTATTCTTAGCTACTAAAGCTTGATACACCTCTCGTTGATCCATTGAAGAAAGTGTTCACCATTAAATTTCACATCAGTCAACTTTAAAGACGGTTGATCAGTATTAGAGATATACAACGGATCATCATATATTTCATAAGCATAAGGAATGAGTAGACGAAGAATTAGTATCATCAGGCATGATTGCAAACAAAAGATACGAAGAAAAGCTCGAAAAAGACGAAGAAAAATGATGAAATCAGTAAATGTAAACAATTGAAGAGATCACACCAATAACGGAGGAACAAATGGAAGCGGAAGCGAAATTAGAACAAGAAGAACCACATGATCATCATCCGGAGCGGCTGATACCATGTGAAGAGATTGGAACCTCCATTAATGGTGAAGAAAAGCTTAGAGTTAGTTGAGTTTGTTATAGAGAGAGATAGAGATATTTAGAGAGAGAATTTTGTATTATAAAAGTATTTATTCTGTTACATACATCATGCTTATATAGTTAGTTGAATATCTAACTAACTTGGTCAACATTGACTCAATACATGACTTCCTTATATTGTTCACAATAAGTATTGTTATAGGGTGAGTTGGGGTATTGTTGTGGGTTGAATTGATTAAAATAAGTATAAAACATTACCAAAAATAGACAATGGGACATTATTGTGAATAGACGGAAATGGACAATGGGACACTTATAATTGGGGGAGTATGATAATGAATTAGTGAGACGACAGACTTGTTTTCTTAGATATACTTCGTACTATACGGAGTATTTTCACACAATTGATACCGTGTAACAGTGCCAACTAGTGCATTGCTAGTGCTTCCGTTTCTTAGCTCTTATGATTTGTGCGTGTTTTCTGTTCAATATTATCGATTCATTTAATTAAAAATAAAAGCTCGATTAACTATTTTATTGTTTTAAAGAAATCTAAAAGCATTTAATTACCGTATACATAACAGTTCAGGTTAAGGTTTTTCACCGTATAATCCGAGAGCTATATTGAGATTGAAGCTTTACCATGGTGTCCGATACTTGATATGGTTACTTCAAAGCGGCATTCATCATATCCACCAACTCCTCGTGCTTCTTAGTCTGACCTGCAATTTTCAGCTCCTTGAAAACCATATCGCACGCTTCGTACACATGCCTACGTGGTCTTAAGTCCGTTTCCTCCAGCATCTCCTCCAACCACGCACACGCTTCTGACCAATCCCCCATAGCACAATACATCGAAATCAAAATCTTACAGGTTTTAGCATTAGGTTCAACCTCAAGCTCATCCATATCGTCTATGAGCTTATAAACCATATCAGTCGACTTAGATTCAACTAACATCCCCAGTAGCACATTAAAAGTCATGGTATTAGGCTCGCACTTCAATTCCTTCATCTTTTCACACAACGTGTAAGCAGCATTCGCATCTCCCACTTGTGAGATGCAATTAAATATCGGATTAAAACTATGCACGTTAGGCACAATACCCTTATTCACCATTTCGTCAATCAACTTCATTGCATCATCCCTATTCTCATCCCTACAATGACACTCAATCAAAGAGTTATAAGTAATCAAATCAGGTTGACACCCAAGCCTCTTCATCTCATTATAAACCTCCAAAACCTTCTCGGTCGTCCCATACTTCACATGAAACCTCATCAAGTTATTAAAAGTTGCAGCATTAGGCTGACAACCTTTCTCAATCATCTCCGAGAAAACATCATCTGCCCGTCTAGACTGCCCATGTCTACAAAATCCATCAATAAAAATATTATAAGTACACACATTTGGAACAATTCCCCTATTCTTCATTTCGCGAAAAACCATCTCAGCCTTGGAAATCATATGAACACTACACCAACCCTTAATCAAGTTATTATAATCAACAACATCAAGCTCAAACCTATCCTTCAATCCATCAAAAAACGACTGAGCCGCGACCGCCATTTTCTTCTTAACAAACATATCAATAACAAGAGTAATTGCAGCATTACCAAGATCATACCTTATTATCCAATTACGCGCACCAATTGCTGAAATACGATTATCTTTAATATACCTCCTAAGCACCCTAAGAAAAAGCTCAGAAGGAATGTCGAATTTTCGATGTCTCATTTCGTTAATTAAATCCGAAACAATGAATCTTCTATCAGCTTTCGCAGCTAAATAAACAATTTCAACAAAAGCCTGCTTATAAATCTCAAAATTGTCCCAATTAACAGCCCAATTAAAAAAGGCAAGAGCTTGAGCAACCGGGATACAACGTTTATGTCGAGCATACCGACATTTTTCGATAACCGAAATGACAACCGAAGGCGAAATACACTCACCTGGAGTAATCTGAGAAAAGGATTCAGCAAGGGAGGGAATTGTAACATCATAAGTTATATCATTAGTTTTGCAAAATTTAGGGTTTTTTTTATGATGATCTTTAATCAATGAATACAATCCTTTAACAACTGGGTTCTTTAAAGGAGTGATATTAGAGCTTATATTAGCATCAATTTCATGGATTTTTTCAGAAAAATTAGGGTTTTTAGCGGATTCAATAACTGTCGAAAATGGTAATGAAAAGGGTTTAATAAACGATTTAGGGAAAGCAAGATGTAATTTTGATCTAATTAACGCCATAAATAGATTGATTGATGAATTGGGTTTGAAGAAAGTTTTGATTTGTTGGGTGGTTTTGATGGAATTGAAGGATCTGAGGTTTATCTAGGGTTTCAGGTTAAATTTGGGGAAGAACAGTGAATTAAATCATTTAACACAAGTCAGTGGCAAAAATAGACAAACGACGTCGTATATGACGACATTGAGGCCGTACATTTATTTACTGGGCCGAATTTCTAATCGGTCGTTTTTTTTTTTTTTTTTGTATAAGCTGCCTTAATTGTGACCTTGCAAATGAGGTATTCGGGTTTTGGGCCTGTTCCGATATATTTTTTGTGTCATTTTCGGGCGGGCTGGTCGGGTTATTTCGGGTCAGATCATTTTCGATCAACGAGTCTAAGATAAAAAAAGTCATTTCAAGTCTTTTTTGGTCTCTATTGAAGTTATGTTTTGCCGGGTCAATTTTGTGTTGGGTGGTTTCAGCTTGGGTCATTTTAGGTCGGGTTAGTTACGGGGTAAGAAAGTTCGGGTTTCATGTCACATTCGGGTGGTGTCGTTTGGGTCTCGTGTCAGCCTCAAACGGTTCGAGTTTATTCTGCAGCCTGCAGGCTCTGTTCTTTTGGACTTAGTTTAAGCTCATTTAAGTAGATTTCAGCTCTTCTTTTCAGAAATTAACTCTTATTTTAGTTCAGTTCAACTCCATTAAGTTAAGTTAAGTTAAGTTCATTTCTATTAAATTCGATCTAATTTAGTTCAAACAATTTCAGTCCAAAAGAACAGGGTAAAGGGACTATCCCGGCCATTATCATAAAATATGGTACTCTCTCCGTGCCGATCATTCGTTTATCTTTGATTTTGTCACAAAGATTATCGAGAGTAAACGGACCAATTATGAGCGTTGTTATTCAGTAACAGGTGGATTAGGCTATGTAGATGATGAAATTCTTTAAAAATATTCTCAATAAAGAAAGGTAAACAAATGAATGATACGCCCATAAATAGAATAGGTAAATAAATAACGGAAACGAAGAGTCTATAGATAAAAAAAGTGCATAAAGATCCAAATTCGATATATACTGCAAGCTCCACACATTATATTACCGTCTGTTTGTTCATTGAACTGGCTTTTGTCTAGAACAATTAAAGGTTGGGTCAGAGTATGTTTGTGAACTTGAAACGGATCGATGAAACGAGCATTGTTCGATTGTAGAGGAATAACTATATTTTATTGTTTTAGCGAACCGTATATTTAATAGTTTCGGATTTCCGGTTAAGGTTTTTCACCGTATAATCCGTGAGCTAGCTTGAGATTGAAGCTTCACCACAATGTCCGATACTTAACATGGCTACTTCAATTACGCGATCAGCAAATCCTCTTTCAACCATCGTATCCAATAGACCAATAACTCCTCGTGCTTCTTAATCTGTTTTGTAATTCTCAGCTGCTTCAGAACCATTTCGTACACATGCATACTCGGTGTCAAGTTCTTTTCCTTGTTATAGTTAGTACGGTATATCAAATATGCTGATCAGACTTCTGTCGCAATTAGGCTGTGTTTCGGGTGCTGTACTACACCCATGGTATTAGCAGCGCCTAAACTTGGACGACTAGGAATCACAATAGAGAGGACGAACATACCCAGCAAGCTCGAAATTAGGACCAGCATAGACGGTTCTCACTATAAATTTCGAGCTTGTAATGACCTCAAACAAATTCTACAGCAACCTTAAATCAATAATATTTACACAGATGCTTGTTCTCTGCTAAACTGCCTTTAAAACACAGGCAAACACTCTAGTAATCTTAGACGACGAAGACAAACTGCATAATTAACATCAAAGAAATAGACAAAATGTTCCGAAATAGATATCCACATATTTACACCACATTCTTTGTACATACACGAACAGAACCAAAGACTGCCTAATTAAACTTCCATTCTCCAACAACAACAAAGCTAGACTTGCAACACAGCCTGTTCAAGAACGTTCAGAATCAGGTAATGACAGCCTAAAAAGTGGGCAGCAACCAACCGACTGTCCACCCCAAAATCAAGCCGGCACCAACGAGAGTGAAACCCACAGCAAAAACAACAGCAAATTTACCTATCTCATTTTCTTGCGAACCCCTTTTGCGCCTCTTTCCTCTAGAGGACTTCTGCCAGTTTTTACGGGACTTTTGGGGTTTCGTGGGAAGTTGTGGGATAAGATCGGGGAAGACGGTTAGAGGGGAAGAGTTGTTGTTACCGGTTTGAGCAAGGATGTTTTCCAATTGTAGTAATTTGAACCACTGCTTATAAGCAAAAAGCTGAGAAGCTTGTTTAAAAAAGAGCTTTAGAATATGTTCTTTCTTGGTGTAGGCTTGCTTTGCAGCCCTTTCTGCTTCCCTGGCTCGAGTTTGAGAATGGCATAGTGCTTCTAATAGCTTGGCCTTACTTGGATCGTTCTCAGGAAAAACTCCTCTGTCTGGCATTTCATGATTGCGAGATCTAGACAATTTTCAATTTTATTCATAAACTTCACATTCAGAAACAAAGACGAAAAGATAAACGTGAACTTCTAACTCAGTAACATATATGTTAAATTTATTTCATTATAAATGGATCCACAAAGGCAGTTTAAACAATGACCAATTTCGAATCTTAATCATGAATATCACCCAATGACTTTAACGGCTATGCTAAACTTACCGCTATACATAAGTCATACCGCGGAGTATTTACCAACAACAATTCAAAAAACAACATCACGTTACCTACTCCTTGATTGAGTAAATGAAGAGGTTTTTAAGTTATAGAATTTTCCGTAACATCTCATAAGCACATCACAAAGTGTATTCTGAGATAATGGGTAACTTGATATGACATAATAATCCTACAACAGAAGAAAACTGAACGCAACAAAGCATGTTCTAGCTAACTGAAGCACTCCAGCCTCGCCTCAAGCAATGGCTTTTTGGATTCGTTCAGAGTTCCGACAGGCAAGACAAACATGTTGACTATAACTCCTATGAAATAACATAGGAAGCTGATGATAAGACAAAATTGATGTCCGAAGCCAAAAGCAAAATTGAAAAATATGCTGTTACCTGAGAGTTTCAGTAGCTACATTTTCATTTCCTGGAAGTTCTTTGACTGAAGACCAATGTTTTCCCACTGAACCACCAGAAGATGGACTGGACATGGCTTCACTTTGGGTTTCACACTCGACAGATGCCATAAAAATCTCATCATGACCCATAAAACTAGCCCGTTTACATGATTCTCTCCTCACTTTCATCTTTTGAGGCGGAGGAAGGTCACAATTCTCAATATGGAGAAGTGATTTGTGCGCCACAAACGAAGCCAATTCCTCTCCATCTGTCACACGCCACCAAGGCACCTTCTCGCCACCAACCCAAGAAGAATCAGCACTAGACGAAAAATCAGTAGATTGTTTGGCAACTGACCCTCCAACCAACTCCATTTCCATCATATCATAATAGTCCGTCATGTTCTTTACATCAAGGAAATCCTGGTCAACTTTACTGTCACCAAGATTCAGTTCCTCTGGTTTCAATTCTGAATGTTTCTTCACATCGAGGAAAGACTCAAGGTCCTCATATTTTAAACTATGTATACTATTGTCACTAACTACAGCGGCTTCAACTTTCGGAGGGCTTTCCATAGTAAATGTTGGAGAGGATTCTACATTGATTTTCCTATCACTAAAGTAGTTACTGTTCAAGCCTCTTTGGTGCACGTAATTAGGTTCCATTTGAAGCCACCACTTTGCGTCAGGGGGTAGATTAGAATACGGAGGAGTCCTGTTGAACGGCATGAAACCTATGGCTATATGGTCAGTGGAGTCAGCAGCATTAAACGGTCCTGTATCAACCTGCTTAGATGAAGAATTGGAAGACTGTCGCGAAGCTAACTTTGGAGCTCTTTTTGCATCTTCTTGAAAAAAATAACGGTTAACTCTTTGCCACGCAGCTCTTGCTTCTGCTGCCGCCATCAATCATCTTACTGCAACAGAGGACAACTCATTGTGAATATTTATCTAATTGTACAAAAAGTCAGAAGTGTAGTTTTTACAGTGACGGTTTCAAACAAGGCCATGAACAAGGGCCTAAAAGACTGTACCGGCTAAGTTAATCGACATCTAGAAGAAAACTTCTTATTACTCCGTATAAAATAAAAGTACTAAAGCAGAACGTTTCTATACTTTTCTTGCTTATCATACCACGGGAACACAACATATGCATGTCCACAATACCAACACACCAAGAAATCACAGCAGCTACAAACATGCATGACAAACCTACTCTTTTAACATAAAACATTAATGTTCACATATAAAAGCCAGCAATTCAACCTGAAAGCACATTTAAAGTATTGCTTTTCGCTTGCAAAAAAACTTAATTTGATGCCGGAAAACATCCAACTCCCTTCCAAGTATTAATACTCTTGGCATATACTACAAAGTACTAATGTCTAAAGAGGGTATGGCTAAACCACATCTAATGTTGCATATTCCGTATAACTCGTAAACGAGACCACTTCCTCCATTACCATAAATCACCCAACAATCCTAAATCCAGCAAATTAGCTATTCTACAGTTGATAAGAAATGATATCTATATTTCCTCACTGAGGGAACAGTCTTGCTCAAAGTGGTACAATGAACTACCAAATACCAATCATTCAGGTAATCAAACCCAAAAATTCCTAAATTCCCTCATTTCTATAATAAACCAGACATCCTACAAATATAATCACACTTCATTAATCTTACTAAAATTATACAACTAAAAAAGTAACACAATAATCAAAAGACTGTCTCGTATTGTAAGACGGTCTTACACAATAATTATTACTCCTCCGTACAAAAAATGGAAATCAGTCATGTCACCTAACTTTTACCACTTACCCATAAACACATCAAACTACATCAAAACAAATGTCGGTCGAGTCGGATGTATGCAACCTTACCCTGTATCTAATCAATTCATCAGAAAATAAATCCGCTTTCTTCTAAAATAACTAAAAAATAGTCAACCATTTAAGGGAATTATGCTTCACCAGCAAGAAAACAAAAGCCAACAAAATCATACATGCAAATCACACAGAAATTGATCAAATAAATGAAAAACTATAATTCAAGATAAAAGAAATGGATGGGGGCAATTATTAAATGACAAGTGGACCAAATTGGGCGTGGATGATCAAATTGCTCACGGGGCGGAGGGAGTAGTACATATGATAAAAAAGAATGAAAAATTGAGAGATTTATACCACAATAGTGAAAAAAAATTACAAGAGTGAAGATCAACAGAAATTATAAGAATCCAATTTCCCAAATTTGATGAATTAATTAATAATTTGTTGCGGTTTTTTTTCCCTTGTAGTTGCAGTTATCATTTGGTTACGTATAGTGAATGCCTAAATGAATCTTATGTAGATTAAGGGGCAAAAAGGACGCATATAATTGAGAAACTGTGTCGTTTTATAATGGAAATGGGGCCTTGTGTTGGAATCATTAGAAGAAGAGGGGGATTAAATATCCTAGTGTCGGAGGATATTGGGCCCACTAGAGAAGGGGGAGTAGGGTGAAGCAAAGAAAAGATAATCACAAATTCTGAGGAAGACGGTATTTTATTGTGAGACGATTTTTTTTTTCTTTTTAAATTATGGAAAGACGATTCATTATTTCATTTTTATAAAAATTATTTCATTTATTGCTATCATTCCTATCAATACATACTACGTTTGATTTTTTTTTCGACTGATAGGAGCTCCAACTATTGCGAATGAATTTGAGCTTAAATAAACTCACTTGAATGGAACTGAGCTGAATTGAGAGTGGCGTTGAAGTAAGAGTTAATTTGTGAAGAGATGAGTTAAACTGAACTTAACTGAATTGAACTGAGCTAAATTAAAATAAGTTGAAATTAACCAGAAAGAACATAGTCTTATGGTCGTTTACTCGTTTTACTCGATAAAAATTACCAAAAGGAAAAGGAAGGAAAAGAGGAGTTGGAAATGTGGTGATTAGGATGGATATGTGTAAACTTTTGGGTGACCCGACTTGTCTATTACTTACACGTAGCTTTAATCCAACTACTACTAATAATTATAACTATGAAGTAAAAAATAGAAAAATGTTACTTGTTCCGGGTGTAATTACGGGTGTAATTATGGAGCAAGTTTGTGGTACACGTAAGCTCGTAAGATGTGGATGGAAGCTACCGGACTCTTATATCTTCCTGCAAAAATGAACAAACGGAGGGCACGGCTTGGGGCCGTGCGAACTCACTCCGACGCTCAAGTTAGTGACTTAGAGATAAGTGTAATTGAGGAGAGATAAGAGAGTTGATACCAAATGATGAGAGAGGATTGGATATGTGT
>JAGPOY010001738.1:0-10810 GCA_018983105.1 Silene uniflora
GAAAAGCTCGTCTTGCGGGAGCCTTTTACTTAACGGAATCTGGATTAATAATTCGACATCATTCTCTGACAAGACAGCCCGTACAGCCCCCATATCCCAGCAACCCCGTTCAGCATCAATAAGCTCGGCAACCGTCATCGATGGGTCAGCCTCTAGATTTAGAGCTGGAATCCGCCCAATACCCGTTCCCGGGAGCCAAGCTTCATCCCACACCCGGAGTTGTTGCCCATTCCCCACACGCCATCTTAACCCCTCCAAAAGCAGCGACTTTGATCCCCACAAACTCCTCCAAGTGAAACTAGGATCATACCCTCTCCTGGCTTCGAGAATGGTATCATTCTTAAAATATCTAGCTTTCAGTACACGCCCGACCAAAGACTGAGGAGATAACATAATACGCCATACCTGTTTTGCTAACAAAGCTTGGTTGAAGACCCGTAAGTCCCTGAAGCCCATTCCACCCAGCGCTTTCGGCTGACATAACCGGTCCCATCTCATCCAATGCATTTTCCGCTGAGTCTCCGTCGAACCCCACCAGAAACGCGCCATCACCGTATGAAGCTCGTCAATAATTCCTTCCGGTATAGCAAAAAGACTCATCATATAGGTCGGGATAGCTTGGGCCACCGCTTTGATAAGAATTTCCTTTCCCGGTTTGGATAAAAGTCTTTCCTTCCAGCCCCTCATTTTTTTCCAGATTCGCTCCTTCAAATTTGCAAATATCAGCTTTTTCGACTTACCAATAATAGTTGGAAGGCCAAGGTACTTCTCATGTTTGTCCACCTCTCGAACACCTAATGTATGTTTAATATCATTCCTCATTTGATTCCCCACTCTTTTGCTAAAGACCACTTCTGATTTATCATAATTAATTTTCTGACCTGATGCTCTCTCATAACGGCTAATTAAATTAGCTATAACCGAGCACTCCTCCCTATTAGCTCTAGCAAAAAGAATGCTGTCATCAGCAAAGAAAAGATGTGAAATAGTAGGCGCACCTCGACATACACGCATGCCATGAATCTGACCCCGTCCCACTGCCTCCGTAATCAATTGCGAAAAAACATCAGCACATAGGAGGAAAAGATACGGCGAAATAGGATCGCCTTGCCGTAAGCCTCTACTAGGTCGCACACAGCCCGTAGGTCGACCATTGATAATAAAAGATTGTGACACCATAGAGACACACCTCAACACCCGAGTTCTCCAGCCCTCCGAGAACCCCATACGACTCATCACCTCGCTCAAAAAACACCACTCCACCCTATCATACGCCTTGCTCATATCTAGCTTGAGTGCAATGTTACCATGTCGTCCCTCTCCTCCTCTCTTCATAGCATGAAAGATCTCGAAAGCAATTAGAGCATTATCCGTAATAAATCTACCGGGGGTAAACGCACTTTGGTTTTCCGAAATAATATTATTTAGGAAGCCTTTAATTAAGCCTATTAGCCAATGTTTTCGATATTATTTTGTACGCCACATTACACAAGCTAATAGGCCTAAATTCCGTAATTTTTTTTGGACTATTACATTTTGGGATTAGAACAACTGACGTCTTATTTAGGGCCTCCATATCGCCTCCCCCATCCCACCATTCACGGGCAAAGCAACATATGTCCGGACCCACAATGTTCCAGTACTTTTGGTAGAAGAGGGCGTGAAAACCATCCGGACCCGGAGCCTTATTCGGGTGCATGCTAAACAAAGCTGACCGGATCTCTTCATCACTCAACGTACGGTCCATCCAGTGCAGCATTCATATCAGGCGTAATGACTTGTTTAACACAAGATAACGTCTCCTCAAAACCCGTAGGATTATCCGACGAAAACAGATTGCTAAAATACCCTCCAATAATCTGAGCAACCTTGTCTTCATCCGTGTGCCACTGACCCGTATCATCCTCCAACCCTTTTATCCAATTCTTCTTGCGGCGTTGCGTAGCTTTGTGGTGAAAGTACTTCGTATTCTTATCCCCATCCCGCAACTCACATCGGCGTGCTCTAGAGAACCAGTAGGTCTCTTCTTGCATACGAAGTTCCTCAAGTTCTTCCACAATAGCTCGGCAGCGAGCCAGCATATCTGCCGAAGGAGCTCGTCGTTGCCATCTTCCCAGTTCCTCTTCTTTCTCCTTTATCCTCCGCTTTAGATTACCAAATTTTTGCCGAGCCCACCTCATCAGCCTCCTCGAGCATAGCTCAACTTTATCAAGAACATTCCATCCCGCAACCCCACTCCAAGCCTCCTTCACCACCTCTCCACACTCAGTTTCAGCCATCCAAAAAGGTTCGAACCTGAACCCTCTTCTCCCTCTACAGCGCACTTCGTCCCCCTCATCCTGGATAATAATCGCGCAATGATCAGACGAGAAAATAGGAAAATGACGCACCACTGTACCTGGGAAGAGCTCACACCAGTCCACTGTTGCAACCGCCCTATCCAACCTCTCTCGAACGTAGGTTCCATCCCTTCGACCCCGCTGCCAAGTATAAATATTTCCTTGGAAGCCAAGGTCAGTTAACGCACAGTCATCAATAGCATTTCGAAACTCATCCATTTGCCTCTCCCTCCTCACAGCCCCTCCTTCCTTCTCACCTTCACTAAGAATCTCATTAAAATCCCCAAAAAGAACAATTGGAACATCCCCATTACCACGACACAACGCTCTCATCATCTCCCATGTTTTGTATTTGTTTGCCTGCTCAGGCCACCCATATATTCCAACCGCCAACCAAACAGTTTCCCCACTCTCCCCCAAGACCCTGACCGCCACATGGTTCTTATCGTAGGATAAAAGGTGGACGTTCAGATCTTTCCACCAGAGACCAAGGCCTCCCGATCTACCGTTGCTACTAAAACACAAACCCGACGTGTATCCACACTTATTCCTGACCTTCTCTAACTCCCTACCACTAATCATCGTCTCCATCACGAAGACGATGTTTGGGCACTCCCTCCAACACCAATCTCGGAGGGTACCCACCGTCAAGGGATTGCCCAACCCTTGACAGTTCCAACTTAAGATTTTCATTGCTGTTCGCGGGGTTGATCATCATCAACCACCGCTACTTCAAAAAAGGCAACACACTCGTCACTCCCCACTCTGGCTTTTTTAACTCCCTCATCAGTATTTTCCTCCCCCATCTCCTCATCTTCACACGGCTTCTTTCGCTTACCGCCCGTACTCATCAATCCCCCACCTTCATCTCCATTCCCCAGGTTCGCACCCCCATCGCACTTTGGTTTGCTTCGTTTAACTTTAATAACTCTCCGACCTAGATGTTTGTCCCCTGCTCCAGCCAACCCCCTACCACTCTGCTGTCCCTTAGAGCTCCCTCCACTCCCCGACACCGATATATGTTGGTCTTCCTCCACCATAGTAACTGCCAAATTCGCCGCAGTCCCCGTTTCCCTCCCATCCCCTCCAGTCAAAGATACCCCCCTCAACATTTCCACCATCCTACCAAGCTCTCTTTCCTCCGCTTCATACCCAGCCTCATCTTCTTCAAATAGTTTTCGAGCACAAGAACGCCCAGCCCCCTTATCACCCACAGAAGAACGAGCAACCCTCCACGGTGAGGCTTTCAGCCACTCTCCATACCTTCTACCCTCTCCAATCGGGCCCCTCCTTTTCCCACAATCCTTCTCCCCATGCCCCACAACGCCACAGATAAAGCAGAATAAGGGTAAGCTTTCATACGAAACCCTAACACGCCATTTTTTCCCTCCCTTCAACTTCATATAGATAGAGTCAATCAGTGGTTTACGGACATCAATAATAACTCTAATCCTCATTGATCTATTTATCGTGGGGTTCACCGAATTATCTACGGTTACAAACGTATCAATGGCATTTCCAATATTACAAGCATTTTCGAGATTCTGTCTCCCCAAGATCGGGAGATCATAAACCCGAACCCACATAGGCGAGAAAAAGAGTGGTACCTCCATCGGGATGGCATCCCCCTGTAGGTCTGCCAGAACAAGAATATGTCGCTCGAAATGCCATGGTTGCTCCTCCAGTACTCGCCGTAAAGTTGACTTGACGATCCGTCCAGAGACGTCCGACAATTCACAATTGTGAAGCACCTTCCTCTTCCTCATCCCCCGCAACCCATTCCAGTTCGACACCACTAGCATCACCATCTTCGTCCCCATCCTGTAACCCTGGCTCCTGATGTAAAGTGGCTTGGGCAATATTATTCGAAACCGCCATATCACCACTTCTCAAAAGGCACAATCGAACGAAAGCAATCGAAAAAAGAAAGATCAGACAAAAGAGCACTGAAAAACAAAGGAAAAATAGATTTTTGGCTTTTTGTGTAACTGAAAACCCTAAAAAAACCTAGGAGAACCTAGGGGCGCACAAACCCTCCCAAGGACAAAAACCCTAGAGGGAACTATTAGATTACATATACAAATATAGTATTTTTCAAGTTCAAGTTATTTTCAAGTGAGTATCTAGTTAATTCAGGGATATGGTCAATAACTCAGTATGCAATAATAAACATTCAGAACGAGTTGAATATTGTCGGGTCAATTCAAACAGGTAAGATTCCGATCCTCTTATCATGTACAAGTAGAATTCAATTGGGTTATTTAGCCAAGTCACTAGAACCCGGTTAATTTTATCGGATCTTAATACGGAGTATAACAAAACTTTTTACCAATCCTTACCGACCTTACGCACTCACTCCTTCAAACTTTTCAGTCTTGAACAAAAATCTGTGTTAAAAAGGAATTTTACCCTTCAATTAACAGTTTTAACAGTCCATTTATATCACTGTCAAATGTCAATCTGATGATCTCATACTAATCAAGTGAATCTACCCTTACCTGGCTTACCTCACCTGGATATTCTTATATTCATCGAATTCTCAGATCATCAATCTAATTTAATCATCATCAATCATTCCAATTGAATCATCATCTTCATCAAATGTTCCTTTTTGATTGGTTTTATGGGATCTTAGCATCTCTTGGGCTATGGCAGAAAGAAGCTAAGATCTTGTTTTTAGGTCTTGACAATGCTGGAAAAACTACCCTTCTTCATATGCTCAAAGATGAGGTCTTTCTCCTTCTTCCCTTTTTAATCTATCTTATTATACTCAATGTTGGTCGATGCGTATATTTTTTCCGTCTCAATCATTTGTTTACCTTTTTTTTATCGTCTGTAAGTAAAAAACATGGTGGGGACAAAGGGAGTATTGGGATTTGATGCCATTTCATGTTTATTGGTGAATGTGATTAATTTGCATGGTTTTATGATTGGTATATAGAAAAATCATGGAAGATTTGTAAGAAAGATTGAATTTTGGGATGCCCATTTAATATTTATTGGTTTTTGAGAGCTAAGCATGCATTGTTTTTGATTGGCATATAGAAAAATGATAGAATTTTGTAAGAAAGATTGAATTTTGGGGATGCCCATTTCATATTTATTGCCTTATTGGTTTTTGAGAGAAGTATGCATGATTTTTGATTGGTATTCGAAAAATGATGGGAAAATTTATAAAAAGATTGAATTTTGGGGATGCCCTTTTCAAATTTATAAAAAGAATTTGATCTCTATATTGGATGGATTGTTAAAAATGTGTTTGAATTGAGTTTTAGAGGTTGATGGGAATATGAGATGATAGGAATGATTCCTAAGAAGTGTTTTGATTGTTGTTATGGTGTTAATTTGGTGAGTGTAGAGGCTAGTTCAACATCAACCGACACAACACCCGACATCCGAAGAATTGAGCATTGGAAAGATCAAGTTTAAGGCTTTCGATTTGGGAGGTCATCAGATTGCCAGGAGAGTTTGGAAGGATTACTATGCCAAGGTAAATTTCATTTGGTTGATGATCAGCTGTTGTGCGTTTCTGAAATTATTTACTTTGTTTAATCTGAGATCGCGCAGCTTTCTTTGAGCTACTTTCTCTGGTTCAACACAAGGCTTGTTCGTGTAATGGTGTCTTTGCTAAAGATCATGTTCACGTAGCTTAGTGTGTTTTCATTTGCTTCATTGCTTTTGTTTTGCTCTCTTGTTAAGAAATGTGTAGCATCAGCATCTCGAAGTGTGCACACATTATTTACAACAATTTGATGGTGAACTTAGATACTTAGTTACAATTATCCAGTATCCACAGACCACAATGACTGAGGTTCAGTAAGCCTAGTAGCCAACTAGCCGTAGTTCTCATGGCTAGCGCCCGAAACCAATTAACTTCAAAACTGCTCTTGTGACTCTTTGACGCCCATGTTTTTTGGTAGAATCATAGTTTGATTATGTTTTGTGGTTCTCTTATTTAGTTTGTTTTGCCATATATTGAGTTCTGCCCCTTCCAATATACCTATAAAATTTGGACTGATGCTATGTCAAACGCTTCCCCGATTCCCTGATGTATATCAACTTAATACAGTCGCTGGCGTTGTTCACGTGTGGTTATTCTAAGCCTTCTCTCTAGATAACCTTCTTGTGCCGGTCATTGTTTTTTATAGCCTTATGCTGTAGAGAAGCGTTAGCAAGTTGCAATTCCTCAGCAAGGCCGGGCAAAGTTGTCAAGGACTTGGGGAAATTTGTGATTCTTTGGTTATGTCATCTAGTTGACAACATTTAGATTTAGAAGGTAGGTTATAAATATTAAACAAACTAGCGCTTCACTCTTCATGAAAAACCCTTTTCTGTGTTCAGTTTAGCTTTATTGGGGGTTTTGCGGGGAGCTGAAGAGCGGTAGAATGAGGTTTCCATTTTCTCTAATATAGAATAGAGGTATTAACTCAGGAGGATTTGTTTCCCCTCCCTCTTTCTCCCTCTTTAGAAGTGTCATATAGCCCTTAGCCCCTTATATCCTAACAAAGTTTGGAAATCTTTGGAGTGATACTCAGTGGCGGACCTATAATGTTTTGTTTCCGGAATCCCACTGAAAATATTATGCTATTTTTAAAAAAATATATAGATTCCAAGCTTCTTTAGAAGAAGAAAAAAAAAACAAGACAATTTGAACAAGAACATTATTAATGGTGTGCTTGGATAGGGGGATTTTGTCGTGAAGAAAGCGATTTGGAGGGATCCAATTTCCCTCCTGGCCTCCTCCAAAGCTAATCAAAATCCCTCCAACATAGGAGAGTTTTAGAGGGAAAACACTCAACCCCTTCCCTTTTCCTCCTATTTTTGTTTCAGTTTACCAGTGTCCAGGATTCCGAGTCTCTGTATGTAGATGTGGCAGTGTAGATAATACAAGGCTACTCTTTATCTCCCCCTTTCCTTCTCCTTCCTCCCTCCAAAGTCCAAACTTGTTATTGTATTGAACCTAAAGGTCCTAAACCCTTTGTATACTTCTAAAAGGAAATGTCGTACCAGGTTAAGTAGCCCAGTTTTTCCACCTATTTTGCAGCTTCACCTTTGTGAGCTAGAGTAGGAAATGGTCACAAACTCTGTAATTTGAAGTATGTGTAAACCTTTGGAGTTTGGGTCCCTGTATACTTCTTCGAAAGTCGCTTCTCTGTTAGCTACTCGCCTTTTTCATTTCTCAATATGGTTGTTTAATTTACAAACCTTATTGCTGCAAGCAACTCATATTGCCGTCTTCTGAACTTTACAGATCACTTGCAGACTGCAGTGCACCTATTTTATTTTCCTGATTGGTCTTTTTTGCTTTGTGACTGTGAGGTCACGGGTTCAAGTCCTAGAAGCGGCCTCTTGCCAAAAATGGCAAGGGAAGGCTTGCCCCTATTACACCCTTGTGGTGGGACCCTTCCCCGGACCCTCGCCTAGCGGGGACGCCATCGTGCACCGGGCTGCCCTTTTTTTTTTATGGGTCTTTTTTGCCATGTACGGAACTATGGTTTACGTTGGCATCTCTTTTGATGATCCATGCATTATATTAGGGGTTCAAATCTCATCGAGTCATTTTTTCTTCACATTTAATTGTTACCCACTTACCCCAGTTTTGCCCCCTCCAACCATAAAATTTACAGTTCTTGATATATGCTTGTCTTATACGCTTATGAACCCAGGTGGACGCCGTGGTGTACCTTGTTGATGCATATGACAAAGAGAGGTTTTCCGAATCAAGGAATGAACTAGATGCCCTTCTTTCAGATGAAGCCTTAGCCAATGTTCCATTTCTTATCCTCGGAAACAAAATTGACATACCATATGCTGCTTCTGAGGATGAGCTTCGATATCATCTCGGCCTGACAAGCTGCACCACTGGCAAAGGCAAAGTCAATCTCGCGGATTCTAATGTCCGTCCCCTCGAGATTTTTATGTGCAGCATTGTCCGAAAAATGGGCTATGGTGAAGGATTTAAGTGGGTGTCCCAGTATATCTAGTAGATGGGTTCAGTGAGACCGAATTTCCTAGAACCAAACCTTGCAAACCTTGTAAACTGAATCATCCGAAAATTGGATGACGGGGTGAAAAAGATTAATGGCTACTGTACTTAGTTTGATATTGGTTTAATGAAGTGGCTTGGATAGAAAAGTTACTGTGTTGATTATTGAATGAATTTACATGGAATGGGTGAGTTTTCTGTGTAAGATAGATTCAGTATCATCTATGGCATCACATAAATATCCTTATCCTTGTAACAAGTCGGTACTGAATCAGTTTATACGGAGTATTTCTTTTTAGCGAAATAAGAAGGGGTTTTGTAAACCGCCTTATAAGAGACCTTTTGCTAGTCCTCTATCAACTCCGCTCCCAGATTTCTTCAAGACAACCTTCCCAGTTCTCAGGAGTTCTCATAGGTAAATATTAATGATGTCATAACCCTAACACGGTTTAATGATCGTATTTATATATCCCTATGAATCACGAATGCTTGAAAAAAACAGGTTCCATGTTTTTATCGAATCTCAAAGTTACTTTAACTTATAACCAGCACATCAAACCCGTCTATCGGATTTACTACCAATCTACCATACCTGTTAGGCTGTTAGCATCCTCCAAAATTGAAAATCAAGAAGAATAGTCAGTCTAAAACGAGTTAAGAAATTAATCAAATTCTTACGTCAATCAAGAGATGACGAAAATTCCAGTCGTATTCTAATACCGACGTAAAACAACCACCACCTCTTAATAATAATCCGAAACAGACCAAAGTCTCTTCTAGGAATAGTGACACTAAATTGGTGTATACGGTAAAATGGAATGTTTGGCCAAAACTATGTAGCACCTTGTAATTTTCCTCGCATGCACTCCCCCTTACGACTTACGTACACCCACCAGTTATCGTGTGCGACTATTGTATAGTGTAACGGATAACAAATGATCAAAACATCGGCCATTTTATGTCAAAAATTGACAATTTGTAAAAATAACTCATTTTATAATAACAGAAAATAGTCACCTTTTGATATAATGTGGTCACTTTTTAAGTGGTTGTACCATATGACGGTATTATAGTACTCCCTCCTACCCACATCTATTGTCCCATTTGGCCAAATTCCTTACCCATCAAAATGTCCCATTTGGTTTTCCCCATGTGTTTTTTGGACTAAACTACCCCCAACTCACCCAACTATACATTACTTTTTATTATTCTATTCAATTCCATAACACCCTCTCTCCTATTATCTTACCCCTATACATTACTTTTTATTATTCTATTCAATTCCATAAATTTTCCACTTTTTGCCAAATGGGACAATAGATGTGGGTAGGAGGGAGTATAATTTGTGTGCGCACGCTTTCCCAACACTCAAAAACTACACGCCTTTCCCGACGACTAATCACAATGCAACAAATAATAATGCAACTTTTACTTTGACATTTTGACCTTTCTTCACTACCACACAAACTTCTTTTTAACACCATATATATTTGTAAACTCAGTCACATAAACTATAACATCTCATTCTTAAACACATACATAAACACTTAACAACTTTACTAGAGAGTTTTTCGTAATTCATTCAAAACTCGACTGTATCGGTGAATTTGATATATATACGATATTTATTTCATTTAAGGTCAATTCCTAAACGCTAGCAACTTTCTCTTGTAGAGTTGTTTGTAATTGTAATCCATTGAGCTTGTCTCTTCAAGAGTCCAAGTGATCACAAAAAGGCTGAGGGTTCAAAACTCGTCAATATCATTCATTAGCGATTCAAGACTCATTTGTATCGCTGAATTTGAAATATTATTCGATATTTATTTCATTTAACCTCAATTCCTAAACACTAGCAACTTATTCCCTTTAGAGTTAGTTTGTAATCCCTTAAGCTTGACTCTTCAAGAGTCCAAATAATCACAAAAAAAAGCCGAGGGTTCAAAACTCGTCAATATCAATTGATTAATTAACTTCGATCTCGAGTCCAAAAAATGGGTAACTATAGCTCATGTTTTAAAGCTCAAAGCACAAATTCAAAGGTGGCAAAGTTAGTAGACTCACAAGGTCAAGTTAAACTAATTAATCTTCCTACAACAGTTGTGGAGATAATGTTGGACAATCCCGGGTTCGCCCTTTCTCCGGTAGACGAGCTTCAGCGAACCAAACGCGTTCCGGTGATGAAGGCTGATGACATATTACTAGGCCGGAAAATTTACCTGTTGGTGCCGGTTGACAAAGTCAACTCTAGGTTGTCTGACTTACAACTAGCTGCTATTGACTCTTTAGTTTGTTCATCTAATAAAAACATACGAAAACGGACACAGACACAGACACGTGGCAGTTCCAAAGTTTCGCCTGTTGTTGAGACTGGTGTAAGCGGTGAAAGTTTGGAGGAGTTGGCCAAGAGTTTGAGTGAGAAGTGTACCGGTTTAGCCGGTCAAAGGAGTGGTTTTGGTAAAGCTTGGGCACCTGTTCTTGAGCCCAT
>JAGPOY010001739.1:0-16412 GCA_018983105.1 Silene uniflora
TTTGCTTTCATATCATCAATGCAAGGTATTAAACTTGGTTCGACCTTCTCAACCTTAGAAAAAGCAAGAACGATCTTTAAACATTCAAGTATAACTAAATGCACATTAGGTTCATAAACAAGAGAGAAAGTGTTGGTGGCATGGTAAAATGGTTCTAATAGTTTACAAACATTTTCGGCAATTGTCCACATACTATTATCAAGCATTTCATTGTCGTGACGTTGATGACTATTGTATAACATTTGCATAACAGAGACGGTGCAGAACAGAGCTGGGATTGTAATCCAACACATGGGACGACATCTTACGTTTCCTCGTACTACTAACCTAAGAAAAAGAGCATACATCGATATTAGTGTGGATCCTAACAATAATAATTTTGGTTCGTCTCTAGGCTAACCGTACAAAATAAAAGCGATTTTAATGATTTTGGGTTTAGAGGCTTATATGACTTTACCAACTAACTTAGTTGACGTCTACAAGATGAATCATGAATATTGAATATTAAGACTCAGTCACTTGCACAGAATTGTCATTGCCTTCATATAAGAGAGTTACAAGATGAATCATGAATATTGAATATTGAATATTAAGACTCAGTCACTTGCACAGAATTGTCATTGCCTTCATTAGGACGCATAAACTGGCCTTATGACAGATATCCACATATTTCTGCAAACCAAAATCTGCCCACACCAAACTTTCAGCATTTCTCACATCAAGGGATAGAAATGTGCCAGCCACGATCACACAACTAAGATGAGGAGCGTCTATAGTAATGTGCTCTATACCATTGAAGTTGGTTAATCTTAAATATTGCAGAAGTGGGCAACCACGAATAAGATATGTGAATGCTTTTTCAGTAAGCGTAGTATGATCAAGCTCAAGGCGCGTCATCTTTTTAAAACTCATACAATTATGAGGAGGATTAATTGTAAAACAGCGAAGCTTCAGTTTTTCCAGGTTGGCACAAGAGAAAATGCGCCTGCTTAACCTAAGAGGAGGATTCCTGCACTGGTTATCAATGCAGATGTCTGATACACCAGTTCTCGACAAGTAGCATTTCCATTGATCAACATTAGGAGCGGAATGAAGAGAGGGTATCTCCAAGTGGAATCTAGACAGGTGACCCGAATGCTTAAAGAGAATTTCGCTTACAATACTGGAAAATATCTCAGTGTTGTACAGTAAATCATCTTTAATGACCCACCAGAAAAAATCATCATCTAATACAAGCGTCTGTTTTGATTTCCAAACGTCAAGCCACTTGCTTGACAGAAAAGACAATCTTGCCGCATCACGAAGGGGCAAATGATCGACTATGACATCGATTACATGTCTAGGCAACTCGGCAAACATATCTAAAGGACCATCATCGGTCTTTCGTCTCTTCCATGTAGGTGTTAGGGCCATTCCAAGCCTGAGAAAGCAAAGCAATCAGATGCCACAATCATTTGTTTACCTTCTATTAAAATATCTCTGACGATGAATATAATAAAAAAAAAAATTGATCAAGATGACCAAGGCGAAAACAGTAACAAGTCTAACAAACTAACCAAGATTTGTGCCAGGTGAAAAACAGTTCGATAATTCACTAAAGTCTAGTTCAAGCGATTTCAGTCCAAAAGAACTCGTATATTTACGTCTGTGGTACAATGTATCGAAAGCGAGGGAGTAGCATGATAAAATTGATCAGTTTAACCCAAGAAATCAAAATTGAGAAGGCACACTAAACAATCAACAGAAAAAGAAATTAAATTAAAGATAATTTAAAGCTAATCGCAAACAGCAATTAACATATTATTATACAATTCGAGTCACAGAATTACTGATTACGATGGTAAAAAAGGGTGAACAAAAGTTTACCTGAAAGATGAATCAATTGAAGCGGGAAAGGTAAAAAGTTGAAAAGATTAGGTAAGATTTAGATGAGAGGAACGAATTCGCAATAAAACCCTAGGATATTTTTCCCTAATTAGTAAATTAATTAAGGGATTAAGGGATATGCAAGAAATTTAGGCTGCGGATTTGAACCGACTCTGTCAATAATTCTAAAGAAGGAATACAAGTTTGGAAATAGATTCGAAACTTGGTAAGTGACAAAACATGATTCTAATTGAACAATTATTGGTCTTATACAACTCGACTCGATTGATCTGATTCAAAAAAGTCTAATCTTAGACCTGAAATTAATTCAAACTACAATACGAAATGTGATCCGAAATCCGAATTGACCAGATTTGCCCTGAACATGACCCGATCACTGTTAATCCAGAACTGACTCGACCCGAAACCAGCCGATCAAAAAACGAACGAACTGATAAAACATGATTCTAGTTGAACAAAAAAGACTTCGATTGACTAATTTTAACAGCATACACTGTATTATTTACGTTAAAATAATTTTTTTTTTTTATCATCACTGACTTGAAAATGACCCAGATACGAAATAACCTGAGTGAACCGTTTTTTTATGTAATTCTCTAAGCATTTAATGTTTTGGTTCCATCTATGTATTTGACCTGTTTTATGGTTTAAGACAAAAATAACCGTTTTAAACAAGAATTTGTGATTAATAAATTTAATTCAGATAAGAATATACAATTTAAAAAAGTACTTGAAAATGTTAATAATAATTGTAATTTCAATTTCTCACGAGATAATTGTCAAAATCATTCCTTTTAGCCCCATTTTACTAAAGTGTATCCTTAAGACACTTTCTGCAAAACTCGCTTGAAACAAACTACCACTCCATCAAATTCTTTAACCGCCAAACCGTCCAAATTCACCTTCTTTAATAGAACACACTCTAAAAACCAATTACATATTTCGTCCCAAGATTATGTGAATTTGATCCTGGGAAAGGATCTCAACTTTTTTTCACCCAGGATCATCGTCTTTCTTGAGAGTTCGCCACCTCACCTCAAAAACCATCCAGACGGGAACTTCCCATGAAGAATCTTCACGGGCAGCAGAAGTTCCCTTTCCTTTGCCTAAGGAGCATGATATGCTTTCATCACTTATTCCTTAGAATACCAAGCTGTCTGAGAAAGAGGGTATCATCCAAATTGAAAAAAAGAAGCTGCTCTCATTAGGGTCCTCTCTCGCTAGCAAGGTCTCAGCGGTTCAGTTACAGTTTGTTGTTGTACGCACGCCTACAAGCAAAGAGTGTAGACGGGTGGTGGATTACAAAAATCGACAAAGCCGAGTGATTCAAGCTAGTGCTAACTTAAGAAAACGATCTCTAATTTCTGTAGGGTTTTCATTTGTTCTTTGCAGGTACAGTTGGAATTCTGCAGTTGCGAAACGGGCTAAGAGAAAGGAGTGTCACTTTTTCCATTTCGATGACCACTATCACCCTCCTCTAAAAAAGTGTCGTCTTTCTACTTCGGTTAGCTACTTATGTACTTTTAGTGCGAGTACCTGGTTTTCTAGTAGTATACGTGACTCAGGTACGCCTGTATTTGTAAAGACGCTACCTTTTGTTTAATCACAGTTTACCGTTGTCGAAAAAAAGAAAGGGAGGAATATGTTAGATCGCTCATGGCCCTTGACTGCGTTTTTTTTTGTTGATTAGGAGTATCCCAGACCGACAGTTAGGGCAATCTCCTTTGGGGTACTCAAGGCAATTTAATGGGTAGACCCCTCCCAAGTTTGGCTTTTTCATTCGCAAGAGTCAGGAATCGAACCCATGACCACATGTATAAGAGATGAGAGCCCTTGCCACTCACACCAACCAACTTTGGTCCTTGACTGCGTTTGTTGAGAAGGAGAGAGTGTCTATTTCACAAGTCCGGGGAGGTTCTATTCCGAAACCAATTGACTATGGGTGGAATATCCCCTAACTTATAAAGTAGATTACACTTCTCTCTTTCTCCGATGTCCGTTTTTTTTATCGATCGACAGGAACGTTATTCTTTTCCCAACCTGTTTCATTGGGTGGAAACGTCGTTGTTTTTCGAACCCGTCAAATAGTGGCCCGGTTTCGCCTTTTTTTTTTCCCGATTGGAACGTCTTTGCTTTGTCGGACCCGTCTTCGTTTCACAAGTCACAACCCAGGACTAAACCTTCGACTCTGATACCATGTTAGATCACACATGGGCCTGTGCTGCGCCCGTCGAGGAGGAGAGCTCCACTTTACAAGTCTAAAAAGGTTCAAACCAAAATCAATTGGCAATTTTCAACATAGTACTTTTGATGTAATAACATATACTCCGTATAATACAAGTGTTTTTTTCATGCTTAAAGATCACATGTCATCAGCACTCAAAGGGAGAGTTATGGGCGCGAGATAAGGCATGAAAACGAGACAAAGAATCAATAGATCGATCAGCAACCATTTTGAGGTAATAGTTAATATAGTTGATAAAATTGGCTGCGGGCCGCAAGGATAGAGTATAGTGGTTAAAAATTGGGTCAAATTCCAAGGGACTTGGGTTTAAGTCTTGCCAAGAGTAATTTTGTAGAGTATTTACAGCCTGAGACTATATGAGGTTCTCACTCTCGAGTGGCTTACTTGTATACATGGTTTCAGGCTCTACGTATCCGGGGTTTAACCTATACACACACAAAAAAATAGCGGTTACGTGTTCCCTTACCATAAAAAAAGAAAAATAGTTGATACAATTCAACTCCTTTAAACGTGTAACATCAGATGATGCGTCGCCAACTTGTTATAAGGCAAATTGTTAAACTGACTTATAAATAGACTTGACAAATAAATTGGGTTGCGTCAAATTCGTATTTGTGTAAATGGTTTACTAATTCTTCAACCCCAACCAATTCAAAATAAATTTTGTCGTGTTTATGCAATGTTTTCCGGTGGCTTAGAAATATCATAACACAATAATACAACCAGTTGTATATGGTTGTACGATGTAGAATACGAGCTTTTTGATAAAGAATCTGAGCTTTATGTTAGAGAATATGAGCTTTATTAGAAATTATTAAACTCATCCATTTACACATTAAAAACATGAACTTTAAATTAGCTTATAAAAAATACATATAAGCTCAGGTTCTTATACTTGGTTGTACCATGCTTATGGTACAACCAGATGTATAATCTTATTTGTGTTACACAAGTGATATAGTAAAATCACATTTTATATGACCGAATATGCATAAAAAAATCTCCGATAATTACCATCATTTACGACAGTCACCGTATGTAAACAAAAAAAGGCCGTTAAGATTAAAGACAAGCCAACAATATCAGGTTCTTCATCGGCCTATGAGTTGAACTATCCTAATCAGCGTCAGCATCAGAATCATAATCAGAATCTTCCTCAGAAGAAGACGACCCAACAGCATAAGACTCATCAGAAGAAGAATCGCCGTTGACGCTGACAGGAGGAAGGCACCTGACTTTCACATTCTGTGACGCTCTACAAAAAGAAACCAACTCAGATAGCACCCGTCGTGTAAAAGTACTCTCGCTGCTACCGGATGCAGTAATCGACAACTTTTTCAAGATAGGAGAGCATTTCAGCAAGAATTCAATCAACATGAGCTCCGCATTAGAGCCGTTACAAATTTGAACATTTGCATAACAGAGATGCTGCAGAACGAAGTTGGGATTGTATTCTAACAGATGCTCCTTCTCATCTTCGCTCGTCGAAACCTAAATGTAATGCAGAAACAATGATGATATGATTTCAGAATGTACATTACATAATCATCATCATATAAGAGAGATAGATACTTACAGAGATGTTAAGCCTTTCAATTGCAGGACAATTTTGGATGATGCTTATAATCGAACAAAATTCATCAACATTATTCATATGGATGGCCGATAAATCAAGATTTTTCACTCTCTCAAAAGTTGGCGGCGGCGAGAGTATCCCATAAATTGTCTGCAGCAAAAAAAAAAAAAATTTGCTTAGGTACAACAACTTTAGTCTTTACAAGAACTAGAGCCGGCAAACGGGTCATTCGGGCCAGGTTCGGGCTGTGTCAATTCGGATTTGCGAAAATTCGGGCCTAGTTGGGTCGGGGTATTCGGGTTGGCTGTTTAGAAGTTACTCGGGGATATATAGCAATCAGATTTCAACAATAAACATTCGAGTCTGGTTGAGTAAGTTTGGGTAAATTCGGATTTCAGGTAGTCCTTAGTTTAGGCGCTGGCAAGGTTCAAGTCGGGTCAATTTTGTAAGGTCTAGACTCTAGACTAAGAACCCACCAATGACGCGGTAAGAGGGGTCTCAAATACCGGCATTAATGAAGAAATATACTTGTAAGAAAAATCTCTTAAAGTTTACCACACCTCAACCAAAGTGGCTTGAGCGTAGTGGAGCGCGGGGATGTCTCAAAGTGTCCAAATGAACGAATTGAGAGGTCCCGGGTACGATCGACTCCCTAAACGGTAGTGCCGGGGATTAAACCCCTCGTCATAAGAAAAAGGGTACCACACCTCACCTTGACAAAGTGACCCATGAAAACAAGTTTCTGCAGCTTAGACGAACTTGCCAGAGCCTGGAGCAGGACACCTAAACGGTC
Source organism: Silene uniflora (assembly GCA_018983105.1). Classification (NCBI taxonomy): domain Eukaryota; kingdom Viridiplantae; phylum Streptophyta; class Magnoliopsida; order Caryophyllales; family Caryophyllaceae; genus Silene; species Silene uniflora. The sequence continues at coordinate 6,502 of JAGPOY010001739.1, forward strand.
CTGGTGACTGACCTCGACTGATAGATCGACATGCGTCCGTAAACCAATAACAGCTGATACCAATTTCTCAGCATTTATCACCTTGAGTGATTTGAACGTGCCATCGACAATCAAATGACAAAGATTAGGAGCAAGTATATTAATACACTCCATACAAGTGAAGTTCGTAAATCTTAATTCTTGCAAAAGCGGGCAACCCTGAATAAGAGATTTCAATGCTTTTAAATTAATCCCGATTCCATCAAGCTCGAGGCACGTCATCTTTCTAAAACCCCCATAGTTATCGGGAGGATTAAGCTTACAAGACTGAAGTTTCAGTTTTTCAAGGTTGCCGCAATTGAAAATGTGCGAGTTCAATATATGAGGACTCTGTAGTGGTTTAGAATGCAAATGTCCGAAACACCATTTTTCGACAAGTAGCATATCCATTGATTAACATCCGGAGGGGATGTAAGACAATGGGGAATGTCCAAGTGGAACCGGAGAAGTTGACCCGAATGATGAAAGAGTATTTTGCTCACGATGTTGTAAAATTTATCGGTGTTGATTACCGTGCTTTTAAAGACCTGTTTGAAAAACCGAGCATCAAATGCAAGTTTTGGAATTGACCTCCAAATGTCGAGCCACTTGTGTGATAGAACCGACATTCTTGCAGCATCATAGAGGGGTAAGTGTTCCATGATGACATCGATTACATGTCTTGGCAACTCCGTGATTAAGTCTACATCATCGGTCCTTTGTCGCTTTGATTTGCCTACATTGGCCATTCTATGCCTGAAACAATGGAGCATCAAGATGTCATACTTAAAACTAACCGCGAATTAGTTACATAATGTTAGACCTCAAACGACGTAGCATTCTTAAACCGTTTACCACTCTATTTTAGGGTATCTCAGCTAACCGATTACCTTTCTATTTTTGTAATGCCTTTGATTGGCAATTTGATCCCTGCAGGCTGCACTCGATTCGGTTCACTTGTCATCTAAGAATTAGCCCCCTCGTTTTTCGTGGGTCTTTGTGCTTCGAAAGATAAACAAATAATCAGGACGAAGGGAGTACTTATTTATATTATTTGTAAGGAGTATTTTAATCAAAAGGTGAACAAATCATTAAATACTCATATGAATAATCGAATTAACTGAAACAATGAATCGAAATTCTGTTCCATATGACTAAGGCTTAATCTGGTTACATGTTCAATTTCAACTCACTCAAATTCTAAATTTTGTTAGTATAGACAATTTCAATTCAAAAGAACACACGGTCGTATAATACAGTATCTTGCATTATTAAGGTAGCAACATAAAATTGATCAACAATAATCCAAAAATTAAAATCAAAATTGACCCCACAAGGGCTAATTGGGTTTGAACTCAGGTCATGAGCATCACCGCTCACAGCTTGACAAACTAAGCTAATTGGGTTTGAAGCAAAGGCGTTAATAATAATACTAATATTTCAAAGAGAAAAAATTCGGTTTTTGCATAAGAAATTACGCAGGTGTTAATACTGGATATGAAGGTATCGATAGTAGAAGAACATGGAGAAGAAAAGTTTACCTGGAAGTTGAACCGAAGTTAAGGAGACATTTACTGGGGAGAGTATGTAATTTGGCCGTACACAAATTCTTGTTTAAGATCGTAAATTCGTAAATTGGAAGAGAAGCTCCTCCCAACAAAACCCTATGGGCTATGGAATTAAGGCAAACTCATCCTAGGGACATGTTAATTAGGGAAGAGTAAAACAATCCGATACCTGAAATCAAAAGCAAGGTAGCCTTTTAAATTTTAGGTACCTGTTTTTATTTTACATGCCCTTTTTGCTCTTCAATTATTTTGAAAATAAGAAAATTGACAACCGTTTCATTTGTACCTTGTCCTTTTACATTATTCGACCAAATATAGCTACCTTCTCAGCTAATTTTCCAAACAGTTCTAATAAAAATCAGGCACCTTTACAATTTTAATAGACCCGAAATAACCCGAGTGACTCGTTTGTCACGTCCTCTTAAAACGACCATATCCGGCTTAAGTTTAGAATAGGTTAAAGAACAATGCTTTATAGATTAAGGACAATTTTTTCTGTTATTCGCTAAGCATTTAACGTTTTGGTTCCATTTGTGTATTTGACCCATTTATAATTTAAGATAAAAATGACTCTTTTAAACAAGAATAGTGATTAGTAAATTGAATTTAGATGAGAAAATTTTATGTGAATTTTTTCCATAGGCAATCCTCCTTATACTAAGAGAATAAGGATTCTCAATAATTTTCCCTCCAAACGGAATCTCTTTGAAAAAGAAAACAATGAGAGCTCATTACTATTATATTTCATTAAACTATAATCTTTTAATGAAACTATCATTTTTTTCTTAAAACTATAAATTATCTTTTAATTAAAATTAAAAGTAAAGTGATATAAATCATAAACTTTAAATTGCTAAATCTTTTATTAGTGTTATTATTATTTGTTACAGAATGACTTTAACACATATTTTGTATAAACAAAACTATAAAGTGATATTATTAACTTGCTAAAAAAATTCATTAATTATTTTAAGAAAATTTATAAAATAAGATCATCTGTTTTGTTGAAAAAAAAAATTCATTGAAATATCCACATTTCGTACCTTTTACTCAATTCCCTTAATTACGAGTAGTATTCCAATTTTTTTTTTCTCTCATATCAAAATATAATGAGTGAAATCTGAAAAAAATAATATCCGAGTAATATACTAAAGAAATAAAACTCTATAAATACCGCGCATGTGTTGCGCGGGATCTATACTAGTTCACATAAATTGTTTAACGAAACTGTTTGCTTGCAAATTTAGGCGTTTAATTTTATACTTGTGTAGCTCCCGTGCTAATAGACGGTTTTTAAATGGAATTATAAGAAAAATTAACAATTAAATTATTGTTATTTTCTAGTTTAAAGTTATTTAGGCTTTGTTTGACAAAACTAGCTGAAAAGATAGCTGAAACCTGAAAAGCTAGCTGAAACCTGAAAAGGTAGCTGCAATTTTCGACCGGAAAAGATACCTGATTATTATTAAAACTGTTTGAAGAATATCTGAAAAAGTAGCTGATATTTACCAAATGACGTAAAAGGACATGGTTATTATTGCTATCGTTTATGTTTTTGGTATTATTTTTGTGTTATTGTCGTTGACGTTGTTTCTAATAAAATCATAATGTAGTTTTGTCGGTATATTTGCACAAGTTTCCAGGAGAGTGAGAAAAATAATTAATATATCACGATTAGATAAAAAAAAAATATATACGTACGCGTTTTCATCAAAAATGTATTATATGGATACAAAATTAATTATCTATTAAACTCATACAAAAAAAAAGAAAATTAATTATAAAGCTGTGTTTATATTGAATGATTTTTTTTTTTTAAAATTGATGTCACTAAAAATTTGAGTGCAAAATAGGAAGATAAAAATGAATCAGGTACCTGATTTCTCAAATGCAACATGAGGTAGCATTTCATTTCAGATATCTTTCTTAATCAAATAACGTATTTGCTAAACACGTCAAAAGAAAAAAGGCACCTGAAATTTTGGTCAAATAAGTTACTTTGACCAAATCAAGTACCTGAAATGGCTCGCTAAACGGAGCCTTAGACTCTGTTTGGCATGCCTTTTCAGGTAGCTGATTTGACAAAAGTAGCTTTTTTGTCAAAAATTTCAGGTAGCTTGTTTGCGAAATAAGCTAGTTGAAATAAAAAGCTACATAGGGTAGCTTTTTAGATTTCAGCTACCTGTTTTTATTTTCCGTGCCCTTTTTGCCCTTCAATAATTTTGGAAATCAGAAGAGCCGCGCCGTTTCATTATACCATTGAAAGCTACTACATTAATTTTTTTTTTATCTTAATATCGTTCTATATTGCTTTCCTGTTTTTCAATATTCGTTTTTTTTTTATTTTTTTTTATGTAAGAGTTTAATAGAAAACTCCATAAAATACATTTTTAAATAATAGACTATTTGAATTTTTTTTTTTTGTTTACGTAATTGTGATATATTAATTATTATTTCCATTCATTTTGACACGGGTTGGAAACTTGTATAAATATAGTGAAAAAATTACATAACGAAAACACAACGATAATAATAAAAATATAAACGATAACAATAATATACCATGTCCTTTTACGTCTTTTTTACTAAATATCAGCTACATTTTCAGATAGTTTCCAAACAGTTTTAATGAAAATCAGGTAGCTTTTCAGGTCATAACTTTCAGGTACCTTTTCAGCTAGCTTTTCAGGTTTCAGCTACCTTTTCAGTTTTCAACTAGTTTTTCAGGTTTCAGGTAGCTTTTCAGCTAGTTTTACCAAACAGAGCCTTAGCCTATATTTGTGTTTATGGTAAAGATTGTGTTGGTTTTTGGGTAAACATGGAGATCATCATATTTATGGTATAAAATTACGTAGTTGCTCATTCATGTACGAGTTTTACTCATTCACGAACTTTTTTTCATTATTTTTCCATCGTATGCCCTTTGCCCAGAAACATGAAAAAAAACGCTCTTTAATTCTCTTTCTCGCAACATTAATCAAATCCACAAAATCATTCGAATCAATCAAATTACACAATTATGGATGTTAGTTCTCGTATCGATCAAGTAAATAATTCTAATTCTTAATTTTACTAATTATATCATATCAAAGTAAGGAATTAATTTACCCTAATTAAGTTAGGGTTTGCTTATATGGTCGTTAGCGTTTGTGTGAGAGACAACAGTAGCGCCGATGTTGCTGCCTGCTTGTGATGACATGGTAGGGGTGTCAGGTTTGGAGGGTTGTGTATTCAACTCAATACATGAAACCAACGCACAAACTACTCGCTTGCTTGTTTGATTTTTTTAAATTTTCCTTTTTTCTTTGTTTTTCTTGGTTAAACGTTTTGTATTTTTGGCTATTTTAGTAATTTCAATTTTCTTTATAAAAAAAAAATTAAGGACTCGGACTCAGAGTCGGATGACGGTGGTTTGAGGAGGTAGTTGAGACCGGTCGGTGACACAAGGGAGGCGGTGGTGGGGGGTGGATGGTGGTAGTTGGAGTGAGAAAAGAGTAAATGGAGAAGAGAGAGATTGAAAGAAGACTATTAAAACAAAATCATTAAAATAAGATGGGTATTATGGTCATTTACGTCCATGAAAGAGTACCACCCTAAAATTAATGAGAGAATAAAATTGTAGGCTCTGTTTGGTAAAAACGAGCCGAAAAGCAAATTGAAATATGAAAAGTAATTGAATAAAATTAACTAAAACATAAAAAAGAAGCTGAAAATTAAAAGCTGATAAGATGACTGATTATATAAATATGTGTTTGGTAAATTAACTAAGAATGTAAATTATTTTGGTAAAAAAACAAATATATTCTATAACCAGTATCTAAAATCTCGAATGTTAGCTCTGTTTGGCAAAACTAACTGAAAAGGTAGCTGAAACTCGAAAAAGGTAGCTGAAAATTGAAAAGCTAACTGAAACCTGAAAAGGTAACTGATAAGGTAGCTGAAAATTAGGAGTTGATAAGGTAACTGATTATACAAAAATGTGTTTGGCGAATTAGCTGAAAAGGTAGCTGATTTTGGTAAAATGACGTAAAGGGATATGATAATGATTTAATATTATAGAATGAAGGGGTTAAAAATGGAAGAATTTTATTTCAGGTACCTGAAATCCCGAAATGCTACCTGAGGTAGCATTTCATTTCAGTTACCTTATTTGACCAAATAAGCAACTTGCCAAACACGTCCAAAAAAACCAGGTAGCTGAAATTTTGGTCAAATAAGCTACTTTGATCAAATAAGTTATCTGAAGTGGCGTGCCAAATGGAGCCTTAGGTTCCGTTTGGCAAGCCATTTCAGGTACCTGATTTGGTCAAAGTAGCTTATTTGACCAAAATTTCAGGTACCTTATTTTTGTGTACGCGTTTGGTATGTAGCTTATTTAACCAAATAAGCTACCTGAAATGAAAAGCTACCTAGAGTAGCATTTGAGATTTCAGGTACCTGATTTGGTTTTATTTTCCCTTTTTACCCCTTAAATCTATACTATTAAATAATTAGCATATCCTTTTACGTCATTTCATTAAAATCAGTTACTTTTTCAGTTAATTTGCCAAACATTGTTTTATATAACCAGCTACCTTACCAGTTCCTAATTTTCAGCTACATTTTCAGTTACCTTTTCAGGTTTCAGTTACTTTTTCAGTTTTCAGCTACCTTTTCAGGTTTCAGCTACCTTTTCAGTTAGTTTTGCCAAACGGAGCCTTACTCTAGATAACATTTTATTTTAGATAACGTATTTGCACAAATAAGCTACTTGTCAAACATTTTTACAAAAATAAGCTATTCGTTTTATTTCCTCGAAGGATTTTCAACACTGTACATTGTTGTGTATGATGATGTAATACCATAAATTTAGACCTGGCTAATCGGGTCTACGGGTTGGGTTCGGGTCGGGCCAATTCGGGTCAGGTCATTTCGGGTTTCAAAAATATTCGGGTTAGTTCGGATCGGGTCGGGTTATTTCGGGTTTACGGGTCTGTTTCGGGTTTGTTGTTTCGGGTCAAGCGGATCAGGTCGTTTCGGGTCGGGTCATTTTCGGGTCAATGATTAAAAGAAAAAAAGGCATTTCATGTCTATTGAGGTCAATTTATATATATGTTTTGTCGGGTCATTTTCGGGTTGGGTGTTTTCGGATCGGGTTATTTCGGGTCGGGTCTGAACGGGTCCATGAAAGCCGGGTCATTTTCGGGTCAGGCCGGGTCAATTCGGGTTTCGGGGGCCATTCGGCAATTTGAGTAATTTTCGGGTCTCGGGTCAGCCTTTTCGGGTCGGGTCAATCAGGTCGAGTTGGTTTTGCCAGGTCTAACCATAATACATTTTTTTCTCATGCTTAAAGATTAGATGTCATCATAACTTATAAGGGAGAGTCAGAGGGCACAAGATAAGGTATGAAAATGAGTCAAAGAATCCATATAGATGAGCAACCATTTTGAGGTAATAGTTGATATAATTGCCCGCAACTGCAGAGTATAGTGTTTAAAAATTCGGTGAAATTCCAAGGGTTTCGGGTTAAACTACCTCTCCAAAAGCAATTATGTAGAGTATTTATGTCCCGAGACTTTGTGAGGTTGCAACTCTCGTGTGACCTACCTCATATATGTGGTTTCAAGCTCTGCGTATATCTGGAGTTTACCCGATATACACCAAAAATAGTGAATGCGGCTGCCCTTGTCATTGAAAAAATAGTTTATACAATTCGACTCCTTCAAACGTGTAACATCAGATGATGGGTCGTCAATTTGTTACAAGGCAAATTGTTAAACTGACTTAACCAGACTTGACAAATAAATTTAGTTGCGTCAGATTCGTATTTGTGTCAATCATCATATATTATATTAAAGCTGAAACCATCTGCCACATGTCATCGACAGATAGTTTCAGCCACGTGTCATTTGCAAATTAAGTATTCCATATCCATATAATCAGCTTCATTTTCATATTCGAAAGATTTTTAGAAGATTTTCCAAAACAAAATGAGTATCTTCTCGAAAATCTATCCTTTTAAACTCATTAACATAATACAGTCCGGATCACCTGTCCCACTTATTTGTCCCACTCTATGTCCCATTCACCCCAATGCACCACGTACTATTGAAAAAAAAGGAATCAGATAAAAGTCACATGCTTGAGGGCCCACAATGCCAAACAAATAATATAATTGATATTGCAATGTACGCAGTTGTGGCCACGCGCTGTGGAAAATAGATTTAATTACTGATTATTATTATTAGGGTTATTAATATACATCTAATATTTTTAGGTTGCCCCTTTCCTGTGAGAATTCTAATTGACATCGTCATCTTTCTTCCTCCTGTAAGTCTTGTCTTTTCTTTGTATTGTGTTTTAATTGTAACTCAAACATCAATACAAACTGAATTTTTTCATGCATTAGTCTATGTTTTACAATGTTCTTTGATTCCATTATTGTATATCAAATAATTAAACATCATGAACAAACAGACAATCATATGTCAAGAGCCTCCTCAGCATGATCATATATACGTCTTTGAACCTCTTGTGCTCGATATTTTCCGTCGGGAGTACCTTGTTTTTTTGAACCTTCACGAGTCTGGCATCACAAGTAGAAAAGGGTTAACGATATAATACGATATACAAAATATAATGGTTAACTAGTTATACAATTTCCTAAAATTTAGTGCAAAGCTAAACCAAACGTTACTCCATATATATTACCTATAAAAATGAAGAATCTTTCCTAAAATCATGTGCAATGATCATATAACTTGGCCAAATATTATAACTTTGATTATAATTATCATTTTCGATGAATTAATATTAAAATTTACGTATCAATATATATATATAAAAGAGAGTTTTTTCGAGCGATTCTAGAGCGTCCACATCATCAAAAATCAATTAAGGAAAGTATCATAATTAATACTTTTGATGTAAAAAAATAAAGTGGAAAATATATTAATTACCATAGTATATATTTCCTAAATTATATTCAAGTGATATTTCCAATTTTTATATAAAAACTCTTACATTTCATTTGACAAAAAAATGTCGGTAAAAAAATTATGCAAATAATATAATTAGCTTCGTGGTAAAAAATGCTATCATTAGAGTATAGATTTCATATTATTTGCACATATTAAAGATGATATACTTCTTAGTATGCAACATTGTGTACTTTTTAGTTTGTTTTGTCCCACATTGGAAAATAAGGTAGGTGTGGTGAATATACTACATATAAATAGTAGAATTGTCCCACATCGAAAGATTAGTATAAGGTGGTGTGATCTTATGATTATAAATAAGAGGCATATTTGGACCTTATGTATCAACAAAAAAATTTTCGAGTCTCATAAATATTATTTTTAAGAGCTCTTAAGATTTTCGCTATCATTATCTCTACGATATGATATATAAAGTAAAGTTTTCCGAGTCTTATAAATATTATTTTTTATTCAAGTAATATTATCTCTACGATATGATATAAAAAGTAAAGTGGAGATCGATGGGAACTACTTGGAAAAGGGTTAAGAACATGAATAAGAGAAGGAAAAATCATTTAATGTTGGTGTCACATAGGCAACCTGTAATGTACAACTAACACACATAAAGTTGTTTTCATTTCAAACAATAGCTAATTTACAAAGCACAATACAAAAGTAAGGTTTACTAATGATAGTCTCCTAACATAGTACAAAACTAAAGATTTTACTAATAATGAGTCGCTATATGTACGATGTAGATATCCGAACCCTATCTAATGATCAAGACTAAGTGGTTTTACCTTCAATGAAAAATAATATGTATACAACACTGGTAAAAAAAATTATGAAAAAAAATATAATTATATTCGTAGTAAGAGATGTTATCATTAGATTATAGATTTCATACGAAGTATAATTTTTGCATATTAAAGATGGTGTATTTCAATAGTATGTTATATGTCCCATATTGAAAAATAATATAGGTATGACAAATATACTACATATAAATAATAGAATTGTCCCACATCAGAAGATTTGAATAAGGTGCGTGATTCTATGATTATAATATGAGGCATCTTTTAAACCTAGATATCAACCCAAAATCTTTTGAGTTTGTTAAGTATTATATACGGAGTATTGTCTTTAAGAGCTCGTAAGAGTTGTATCATATCTCCACAATATGATATAGGAGTAAAAAATAAAGTGGACATATACGTAGAGTATATCTATCTATCTATTTTTTTTTTAACAATATCAAATGATTGAGACGGAGGACTATCAAAACATCAATTGAATTTTTTTTTACAGTATCAAATGATTGAGACGGGGACTATCAAAACATCAATTGCTTTTTTTAACAGTATCAAAT